>CAUYPK010030962.1:0-23512 GCA_963574355.1 Loris lydekkerianus
GATCCTGGGTTGAAAGTTATTTTGTTTTAGGAGATTAAAAGTTGATGACCATCCTCTTCTAGATTGAAAGGTTTCAGCAGAGAGGTCTGCAGTTAATCTAATATTCTTTCCCTTGTAGGTAATGGTTTTCTTTCATCTGGCAGCTTTCAGAATTTTCTCCTTCATAGTAACTTTAGTGAAATTGATTTTGATGTGTCTGGGGGATGTCTTATTCGGGTTGAGTCGTTCTGGAGTTCTGAAATTGTTTGCTATCTGAATTTTGGAATCCCTTGGCATATCTGGAAAGTTCTCCTTTATAATCTCATGGAGAAGAGACTCTGTGCCTTGTGAAGCCACTTCGTCACTTTAGGGGATCCCTATAAGACGAATATTGGTTTTCTTCTAATTATCTCAGAGCTTTCTGAGAGAGTGGTCTGTTTTTGCTCTCCATTTCTCTTCTCCTTTAAAGGTTTGGGAGTGCTCGAAAACTTTCTCTTCAATATCAGAAATCCTTTCTTCTGCTTGCTCCATTCTGTTACTGAGGGATTCTACTGTGTTTCTCAGATATTTGAGGGATGCAACTTCTTGTCTCAATGTGTCAAAATCTTTGGTCATTTGGTCTTTGAATCCATTGAATTCTTGAGATAACCTTTGGAATTCTAATTTGATCTTATTTGCTATTCAGATCCTGAATTCAATTTCTGACATCTCAGCTATTTGTTTGTGCATGGGGTCTTGTGCAGTTTCTGCCCCATTGATCCTTGGGGGAGTTGTTCTACTCTGATTATTCATATTGCCAGAGTTTTTCTATTGATTTCACCTCATGATTGTTTTTGACCGTTTTCTCCTGCCATCCTCAGAGTTGTGGAGGAGTCTCTCCAAGGTTAGACTTCAGCGGTATCACTCTATTGTTGCTGGATCTTTGTAGGGAGTGACCCTGTGTAGTTCCTCTTGGGCTGCTCTAGCTAGGGAGTTCTAGTTGTGGAAGTAACTCCAGTGTGTGACACACCCGGATTCAGCAACAGGGCTGGGGGTGGTGCGTGCAGTTCTGGGAGTGTCTGGCACCCAGTGACTTTGGCACAGAGAACCCAAGGCTCTAGCAGTCTCTGGCCAGGAGAAGGGCTCTGCGCAGAGGCAGGGAGGGCTCCAGAGGGCATGCAGCTACCAGAGTCCCTGGCCAGATGAACAAGCTAGTATGGAGGCTGGGAGGACACAGGAAGGGGGACGCAGGGTTGTGTGGCTTTCACAGTTCCTAGTCAGGGAAAGTGGAGGCCCAGTGGGTGCAGGTCACTGGTCAGGGGTCACTACACAGCTCTTATGGAGGTCTGGGCAGTGCCAAGCCCAGGAGTCTGAGGTTGCTATGAGTTGTGACATCACAGCACTCTACACAGGGCAACAGCCCAAGGCTCCAGTGTGGCAAAACCATCTCACTCAGCCCCTAAGGATTAAGGCTGTAAGGCAGTTCAGTCCCCACCTTTAGGCTGCTCAGTCGCTAGGTTACTTTGTCCCACCCGATTCTTGCTCTGGGACCCTGAAGGCGGAACTTACTGGAGCAGTTTTTTCACACAATGGCTTCCTACGCCCAGCTCAGTGGCTCAGTCTGGGACCCCAGACAATGCCCAACGTTCTCCACACTCCTGCTCAAGCTCTCCCCAAGGCAGCTCAACTGAGTGCCAAGTCCAAGAACACCAAAAAAGTTCACAGGTAAGGCCTTTCTGGTTTGCAGTCTCACTGCTGCTTGTACTCACGGTTGCTGGCGTGATTAGGTTGATAGAACACACGCAGCCACTTGCCAGTTTTCCACTGTTTTTGTCCTCCTCCTGGGGTCCAGAAGTCCCTTGCTGGCTCCCTGTATCCTCAAAGAGATGATCATAGGCAGATCCCACCGGCCAGAATGTCTGAAGTCTTGTCCCCCCAGATTCGCCGTGCCCAGTTGCAGGGAAGCTGTTACTCGGCCCTGGCCATTTCTTTCTGAGGCCACTTTTGGTTTTTGCTTCCCTTTTATGCCTTGCAGCTTTCTTTTTAAGTGGTAGAAAATATGACTACAAATACGAAGTCAACATAACATGATCTGGATGCATAAAAGCAGTAAGTAAATGACTGTAATTTATTATTTATTAGGTGAATTAGGGAAAAGACAAGTTTCTGTTTTAGGTCATAGAAAAAAAGTTTTCTTCCATGTCACCTTTGGAAGGCTTTTGTAGCAAAGCTCAGAATCAAAACACGTTTTATTTATCTATTTATTTTTTATTAAATCATAGCTGCATACATTAATGTAATCATGGGGTACAATGTGCTGGTTTTATATACAATTTGAAATATTTTCATTACACTGGTTAACATAGCCTTCATGGTATTTTCTTAGTTATTGTGTTAAGACATTTATATCCTACATTTAGTACATTTCACATGTACCCTTGTAAGATGCGCCATAGGTGTGGTCCCACCAATTACCCTGCTTCCACCCATCCTTCTACTCTCCATCCCTCCTTATCCTCTTTCCCTATATTCTTGGGCTATAATTGCTTTCCCGACCCTCCCTATCCCTTTTTACCATATTCTTGGGCTATTATAGTTTTATAGTAAGGCTGAGTACATTGGACACTTTTTCTTCCATTCTTGGGATACTTTGCTAGGAAGAATACATTCCAGCTTCATTCATGTAAACATGAAAGAGGTAAAATCTCCATCTTTTTCAAGGCTGCATAGTATTCCATGGTGTACATATACCACAATTTATTAATCCATTCATAGGTCAATGAGCACTTGGGCTTCTTCCATGACTTAGCAATTATGAATTGGGCTGCTGCAATAAACATTCTGGTACAAATATCTTTGTTATAATGTGATTTTTGGTCTTCTGGATATGTAGTTAAGAGAGGAATTGTAGGATCGAATGGCAGTTGTATTTTTAGATCTCTAAGTGTTCTCCAAACATCTTTCTAAAAGGAACATATTAGTTTGCATTCCCACCAGCAGTGTAGAAGTGTTCTCTTTTCTCCACATCCACGCCAACATCTCTGCTTTGGGGATTTTGTGATATGGGCTAATCTTACTGGAATTAGATGACATCTCAAAGTAGTTTTGATTTGCATTTCTCTGATGATTAAGTATGATGAGCATTTTTACATATCAAAAACAAGTTTTAAAACATGAATGTTGGATGATGGATCTTTGATGTGATCCTATTATCACTGACCCACCAAGTGGGTAGGTAACACAGTTGAGCGCCAACTAGGTGAGAACTATTATGAGCAAGCTCTGTGCCAGGGGATCAGGGAACACAGAGACATAGGCTGTAACCTACAGAGGAGTTGTGACCTGCACATGAGGCCCGCAGGCCGGAATCAGCTAAAGGATATTTTTTGATTCGGTCTGCCCAGTGTTGTTGCTACTTGTTTTTGTTTTTTATGAGCTAATATTTAAACAAAGGGAGATTTTTTTTAGGTGAATTTTTTGCTTTCCTTGACAGATTGGTAGGCCTGACAATACTGGACCCACATTCCCCTAGGGAGAAATTGGGACAAGTTGAGAAACTACTGCCCCCTGCAGTCAGGATATTCATTTCTCTGGCAAGCTGGCAGTATCAATAAGGGCAAAAAAGACACAAACCACAGAAGAAACCAATTGCTATGGGACTTGACAGAGAAAGACGAGAAGAGACAGGGGAGGGAGAAAGAAGGGGCAGAGAGGTGTCCTTCAGTAGAAATGTAGACATTATGGTGGTGGAAACATTTGAATAGGATTTAAGGTTTATCAGGACTTGAAGAGATGGAAGGAGTTCTTGGTTGAGGGACAGTTGTTTAAGACATGGTTTCAGAGCTAGAAAACATGGCCATCCGGGTGTCCGTGCAGAACATCGAAACGAGGTGTTTTGGAACAGAAAGTGCTGACAAGAATGTTTATCTGCTATTGTCTTGGACTGGCTAACTGACAATGTGGGTATAGAAAGTATCTGTCATGAAGGGAAGGAGAACCTGAGATGGGCAGAGAAGATACTTGAGAATTCTTTTAGAATGAGAGAGAAAAATGTGGACTTTCTGCCATATATACACACAAAAAGTATATATTTTTAACTGAATTCCCAAAACAATGCCAGTTCATTGTAGAAAATTTAGAAAAAAACAATAAAGCTAAATATGGAGGCATAAATGTATTCATGATCTATGTATATATGACTTAATTAAAAAATAAAAAAAATATAAAATATTTTGAGCATTCAGAAAGTTATAGAGGTTATTATAATAAACATGTATATTCACCATCCCCCCAAAATAAATAAATAAATATGGAAGTAAAAAACCACAGATGATTTCCACCTTTAATGAGATTATGTGAATTATTTATATGAAATAGTATTAGCATTATTCATATGTAGATAAACAAGAACTACACATTAATATGCAGTATTATAGATTTTTATACATACATATATATACAGGTAGGTAGACAGATAAATAGGTATAAATAGTTACACAGAGTTGTTTATCTCTGTATAACTATACAGAGTTATTTATCTTTGTATAACTCAGAGTTATCTATAAATAGATAAATAGTTATACAGAGCTGTTTTTTTTTTTTTTTTTTTTTATCCTAACAGTACCCACGTCCTATGCTTTTTTTTTTTTTTAACACAGAGTCTTGCTCTGTCACCCAGGTAATGTGCAGTGGCATCATCTCACATAGTTCACTACAATCTCAAACTCCTGAGCTCAAGTGATCCCCCTGCCTCAGTCTCCCAAGTGCTTGGGACTACAAGTGTCCACAAACATCCTCAGCTAATTTTTCCATATTTTAGTAGAGGCAGGATCTCACTCTTGCTCAGCTTGGTCTTGAATCCCCACCCTCAAGCAATCCTTCCATCTCAGCCTCCTAGAGCACTAGAATTCCAGGTGTAAGCCTTTGTGTTCAGCCTCTCATGCTTTTTAATTGTTGCATGGTATTTTACATATAACTATACTATAATTAACATTTTAAAACTTGTTAGTCCAATTGTCTTATTTTTATGATAAATATTGTGATGGAATTAAATTATATCATGTCAATAAATATCTTCATAGATAAATCATAGTGGTGTAAATAAATTATTTCCTTATAATAAATTTCTCATAAGTTGAATTGCTCAGCCACAGAGAACATGACTCTTAAAAAGCCTATCCCTTGAATTACAATAACATCTAAAAACCAAACTCTGTAGGCTCTTGCATCAGATTCAGAGATCCATACAATGCTAAAGTTGGGTGGAATTTTGAAATAATTAACCATAATGTTTATATTTGGTAAATGAAAAATTGAGTCTGTAAATTGAAATGAGGTTCTTTTGTAGCCAGAGAACAAATAAGAACAATAAATTGCACTTCTGGACAAAAATACTGTGTTAAACTGAATTGTATATGGTTCTCATCTGAGAGAGTTGGGTTACAAGTGATCCTGTATATTTTTCAAGTAATAAGTTTATGGCCAAAGTATTATCACAACAAACCTATGAACATAAACCAAGGTGAGAAAATTACTGGCTTGGAGCAGATTACTAGACCACGTAATGAAAGTTAGTATTTCCCAAGGCTTCCCTGAGCATGAGCATTCTCAGTGTTTCTAAACAGTCCACTGACTCATGGGGAGTAGAATGGCTTTCCCCAGAAGAGATTTTAACTGCTCTAATTCAGCACAAGGTGAGACCCTTATAAACTCTTCAGTGTTCTGTAACAGTTAAGGGAAGAATGTCTTTACTCTCACTTTAATTTTCACTGACTCCATATATCAATAAAGCAAATAAAGAATTCCCAGGAAGAAAAGGCATTGAATGCCAGGGCCTGGGATCAGGGCATGTTAAGTCAAATTCACCATCTTATTTACGGTTATATCCTTAAGGTGATCCTCATTCAGTTTATATAAGTGCAAAATATAAGAGATTTACCTGAGGTCTGGTAAAAAGGCTCAAAAATTATTCATAAATAAGAGGCAAATGACTGAAAGACCATCCAAATGAATTCTCACTTGTATCACATTGTCTGATATTTTTAAGTAGTGTTAACTTTTGTGGAGTGTCAGAAACTCCACAAAATAATTTACAAAATATGATTCCATGTAATCATACCAGAATGCAGTGAGGTAGGTATTTCTAGTCCTTCCTTACGGTAAACTGAGGCTTAGGGGATATTAAATAATTTGTTCAGAGGCACATAGCTGGTCTCAGACCAATATCTGATCATCTTCAAAGCCATCAACCAAATTTTCATCATTTTGGAATTTCATTGTAATGCTTAAACCCAGAAATTTCAAAAATTTTGTAAAAACATGAGTAATTCAAGTGCCAAACCTCTAGATCCTGTCTAGAGGGTGCTCCTGGGCTCAGACAGGTTACTTGCAGTTGAACAGAGTTAGCAGGATGGGCTGGGCTATAGAATTAGAAGATAAACTGATGTCCTCTAGCTGGGAACGTGAAGATACTATTCAGCGGCTCAGGAACACAGCATGGTCCAGGGTCAGCAAGGAGTCATTGGCAACCTGCGAGGGGGTGAGAACATGGGACAGGGCCAGTACAGGCTGCATTTGAAGGTCCACTGGATATGTGGACAGAGTCTACCTGCTTTAACAGGATCCTACTCCCAGCTTGGGTCAAAGAGCAAAGCCCCAAAGGCTGCATCATCCTAGCAGATGAGGCTGGGTTTGTCTTAAATTGATGTTTCTTGAATTTGAGTAAACATCAGACAAAATCCTTCAAGGCCCTGTGGGAATGCAGCATTTCTGATTCAGTAGATCTGGGGCAAGTCCCCAGAAGGTGCTTTTCTAAAAGTTCTTAGGTAATGCTGTTGACTCTCATCTGAGGCCAGGCTCAAGAGTCAGTGCTTTAGAGCCACAGCCCAGGCCAGCCCCTTTGTAGAGTGATTCCAGCTGTGGGAAATGGGACTTGTGTGGAGATGGTTAGGCAGTCCCGTACAACGACGGAATCAATTCCCTCTGAGCTCCTGACTTGCACAGTGTTGGCAATCTGCCCCAAGTAACTAAACTTGCAGAGACAGAATGGATGTTCCCAGCCTTTTTTTATCCAGTGAACACCGTATGCCTTCCCTCCGGGTGGATGGCTGACTCTAGCACACTACACACCAGGGTCCAAAAATAAAACAAGACCATTCCCAACCCCTTGACTCTTACGGACCTCAGCCCAAATCCAGATGGGCTCTTCTGTCGCTGGCAGCTCCCTGGGCTTCATACCAAGATGAGCAGCCATTAGTGAGTTCATTACACTTAGTTCAGGGGAATAATTTTATTATCTCAGGTTTCAGGAAAACCTGTTTTTTACCCAAGAATCATTTACTTTTAAGCATTTTCTATTTTAGAGGCAATTAAACAAATACATCTCAAATTGATTTATATGTTTAAGTATTGCTTTAAAAACCTTAAAATATAATCTTAAGTATTTTTAAATGTCTACTGTTAAAAATGAGCATTGAATTTTATACTACATATGTAATTGTTTTCTTCTCCTATTTATTTCATGTTTAGGGAGAGCTTTTGTGTTTATTGGACAAAGTATTACATTTCCATTTCTAATGTGTTTTCAGAGACACTTCTTTTGTAATGGGCTCTAATTTTCAACTAATAACATTTCTAGATTAGAAAATGATCTTAGAAATTATTTACATCAGCTGTTAGCAGACTTTTCCTATAAAGGCCCAGATAGTAAGTATATCACATTTTCTGTTTAAAATACTGAACTCAATTTTAGTCCAAAATAGTCATAAACAATACATCAAAGAATGAATGTAGCTGTATTCTAATAAAAATGTACTTAGAAAAAACCACTGGCAGCCCAGATTTGGGGTGCAGGCCACAGTATGTTGACCTAGTTCATCTCTTTAATTTATTTGTAAGGAACTAAAACCTAAAGACACCAGCTCACCCAGCTGGAAATTGGTAGGGCCAAGTGTACTACTCAAGGTCGAATCCCAGTGAAATGTTTCCACCACAAAGCTACTAGTACAATAGGGCCACCCTGTATCCTTTCTCTGCATTAGGCCAGTTTACACATCTGAGATATTATTCCTCCAGCTGTCTCTGCTGCAAACACAGTGTGGAGCCAGGGATTCCCAAGGCATCCTTTGTGCTTTTCCAGTCAACTAGTTTAAAAATATCTTATTTCAAATGACCCTCAAGAAGTTTATGCACTTGTGAGACAGTAGGGGAAGTAGACATCTAAAGGGTTGAGTTCTTCTTTATATTCATTAGTTTGGTGGAGTCAGTCATGACACTATTCTCCAGAGACCAAAGTTGAAGGTTTGATTCTTGAAAAGACACAGAGCCAGGCTGTTCCAAGGCCACAGATGGCATAGGCCACCCGATATCTGTGGTCACTCAGGGCTCCAGGGGAAAAGTGTGAATAGCTCAGAGCAAAGCAAGCCCATAGAAACAGAAAGACTCAGAGTTCATGTTTGCAAGATAAGTATTTCATTTTTCTCCATGAAAGACACATTGCTTCTATTGTTGATTTTAGAAATAAAAACAACAACAAAACAAAACTGTCAACTAAACCTTTTTTGCATCTTGTGAACTTTGTCTCTCTAGAAAATCTGCCAACTATTGAAACACTTTTTCATAACTCTAACAGTATCTTTTGTGGGGGCCTGGGTCCCCACAGTTTTTGCTGTGGGGCAGCAAAAGTCAACTGGGGCAGTTGACTTGAGAAAAAACTCAGACTCAGTTATGTCAGGTGACACGACCGATGGCAGCCCAAGAGAGGCAGACAGGGTCTCAGGCACAGTTAGCATGCTCAGCACCAGCCCATTCTCTCAAAGGTCTCTTTTATTCAGTCAAAAACTGTAAATTATATAGACAACATAAGGTGTAAAATTAACACTAGGTATTCAAAGCAAAGTACCTCAAGTAATCATTAATAGTCAAAAGAAGGGAAACCAAAGAAAGTAAAATCATGTAAGCATGTCATGTGATTCATTACAACATCCACTTGTACAAATCAGGGAGTAGGCTTGCCTACATTGCTTCAGTGATTTCTGTCTATACCTGGGCATGACTCAGGCAATTAACGCTAAGCATTCTGTTTTTAGCCATCAAATAACAATAGGGCCTTCTGTAGCAACTGGGGGGAGGGAGCACAGGATCTTGGACTCTGGTCAAATAGGACCTCCAGAATGCTAGCCCTGAGCCTGCACGGTGCCTGACATCCTGTGTAGACCACCAGGCTATTGATAGCCTTGAGGGGTTTGAAGAACTTGAACTCTGTTCAACAAACCTTTCCAGATATGCCTGGCCTAAAATACACTATAAACCTAACTCCCACATATCTTGAATGAAATTATGTTGCAATTATCCAGTTTATCATTGGTCATTTTATGATTGCATTATGTATTGTCCTATTGCTTTATCTTGAGGTTTAACCACCCCTGTTCTATCACTTGCTGTTTACTCTCTGAGGCTGTTGTTACAAGGCAACTTGCTTGTGTCTTTCACTTGAATAGGAAAGTTCTATGGCCTTTTGGGAAGATGGTGATTTTGAAGTCTGTACTCATGAGACTCCTGAGACAAAGCACTTAAACACTGGGAATATTTTTTGGAGTTCCAGATCAGAGATGAATTTTAAGTTCTGACAAATATGTATTTGAGTTCTGTGGTTTGAAAAGAACAGAGATTGCCTCAGGTCATCTTATTTATGTGTGTGTATGGGGGAGGGTGTTTTATGGGGATGTATGTGGTCTGAGGCACAGCTGGAGATGTCAGGGTCTGGGCAGTGCTGGAGACCTGCCCGTCTCTTGCTCTCTCTTCCGTGGTCTCCTTGTCCCTCTCCAGCCCATTCCGTATGTGCTGCTCTCTCCTTCTCTTATTTCCAGTGAGTCTGTGTCCTCTGAATTCTTTATTGCAGATTAGATAGGGGCCAGTTTTATTACCTTTGTTTATTATCATTAATTCTACTGATAGACACTTTCTGGCTAGGATGCTTGATATTACCAGGAGGCCTCTGGATGGGCCACCCTGGCATAGATACCCTCTTCTGTTACTTTGATGTCCTCTCTAAAGAAAGAGCAGCCTGGAACTGCTGAGCATAATAATTCTATCCAGGCCATGGAGATGGGACATTGAGTTGAACGACTTCTTAATCTTTTGTCATAAGCTTTTTCTGTATTTATTTTGTTTTAAAGTAAATTCACATTTTTGTTTAAAACTTTCAAATATCTAAAACTGAAGAAAAAATATCATAAGCTATCACCCACATGTAAGTTATTAATATTTTGCTGATTGCTTTCTAGTCTTTATGTACAATTTCATATGAAGCTGACACAGGTAGTGAATTATAATTTTGTTTGTTTTTGTTTAATATTAAAGCATCATTTGTACTTATTTATATAAATAGTCCTGCGTGATTGATTATGCACTATCTGCACTATCTCTCGTGGCACAGGTATGTTACATTAACTTAACTAATGTTGAACATGTAGATTGTTTCATCTTTGACTGCTAAAATTTATCAGCATTCAGATTATTTTTGGGAGACAAATTCCTAGACATAGACATGCAGAGTCAAACAGAATGATATTTTATAAAGCTTTTGACATATGTCATCAAACTGTTTCTCTGAAACGTTGCTGCAGTGTTTACTCCACCCACGGTGTGTAAGAGAGCCTGTCTTGCCACACTTCTAGAGCATTGAATGATACCATTTTAAAATGCTTTACTATGTTAACAAAAATGCTTTCTAATTATTTTCCTGAGGTCTGATTATTTATCGTATTGATTATTCTGTTCTTGATGCGGAATCAAAGTCATCATACCTATTCAGAACCACTAGTCTTTCAATTTCCTTTCTGCGAGACCCTAAACCAATGAGCATTTGTGTCCTTTAGCTTTTGTACACTGAATTTGGCATCAGCGGCAACGTCCTCACTCTGTTCTTCAACCAACACATGATCTGGTAGGCCACCTGTTGGGTTGGATCATTTATCACTTATAAAAAGCTTCCAAGGTCACTGTTGCAAAAAGCACTAAAGCCTGGTGTCAGAGGAGACCTCAATGTGTGTCTAACTCAATCTTTATCTTTGCCAGGTGGATGGCTGTGAATAGTTTACGTTTTTTTAAATGAATCTCACTTCTTTGTCTGAAAAATTGTCTTCCTATGTTGCAGAGCACTCTTTCATCAAATGATTGAAGTTTATGTTTGGGTTGGTAGATGTATTTGAAAACTATGTTTTTATATTCTGTGACAACAGGATCTCATAGTGAAATACTTGTGATGGCATTACCGTTGTTAAGCATGAAATGAATTAACCTAAGGCCTTTCTGAGAAACTGATTTTATTTATGTTAAGCATGAAATGAATTAACCTAAGGCCTTTCTGAGAAACTGATTTTATTTTGTCATCACAACTAAATATATTTGAACTGTAATTCATATAATATTCTGAAATATTAAACAAAATAAAAAATCAAACAATATAATTCATAGGTACTTTAAAAATAATATCTCACCAAATTTAATAGTTTACAGAGATTAAATTTGTACTTTTAAATAGTGATTTTTCAACCAGTGTGCTGTGGCACACTGATGTGCCTTGAGAGGATTTTACGCACACCACAGAAATTTTTAAAGATCATTAATTAAATTATTTTTGAAAGAAGTTCAAAGCACAATATATATAGTCTTTGTATATTCTTTTCTTTACTCTTTTTTTTTTTATTAACGTAAGTGTGGTAACAAAGTTTAACTATAGATTCAAATATGCCAAGAGATAAAAGGGGTGGAAAAACACTGTTTTAGAAAGATAAAGTTTAAAAGACGAATTTCATTTTATAATGTGATTCATAGCACCATTTGCACATCAAATAATAATTCTGCAAACAATTGTCACATCTTTTATTAAATAAAAGTATTCTGCCTATAAACCCAGAAATTTAAGATGAGTTGATGCAGTATAAACCATTTTTGAGTTTAAAAACTGAATCACAGCATGCAATCTATCTGGGGACATGTATTTGGAAATCCGCCACTCTTAACTAAGAGCACTCCAACCCACAAGCAGTTATAATTGAGTCACTTTATCCTGGTGGCATGTGCCTAATACAATATTGTGCTATCAACCACACCATTGGCCTAATTACAAAGCTAAGATAGCCTCAGGCTTTGAAGAAGCCTCAAATCTTACTCAAATCCTTCAACCAAAGCTGGCCTGAATTACTAAACCTTTGGGTGCTGACAGAGACTGGACCTCTCTGCCATTGTTAAAGCCATCTTGCTTCAGGGGCATAAAGAACACCTTCAAGGGCGCCATCATCCTGCTATGTTGCCTGTCAAGTTTCTATGCCTTGCTAGGTGAACCAATATGAAGAAACTACTATAAACAAGATTATTTTTTCTATTCCCAATCATGTTTAAAATGTAATTCCCATTCCCTTCTTCTTTTTTTTTAAATTTATTTATTTTTATTGTTAAATCATAGCTGTGTACATTAGTGCAATCAAGGGGTACAATGTGCTGCTTTCATGCCATTCCCTTCTTTTATAAGTTTTACAAGTGTGGCTCACGTGTTCACAGTCCTTAAGGAGTAAAATGCACCACTTGTTCTCCAAGCTAGTAGGAAAATGGAGGTAGCCCAAGGAGTGACTCCTGCAGAGAGAGGAAAGAAACAGCTTCTATGGGTCCTGATCTATCATTTCCTATAGGCGACTCTTCTGTCATGGCAGAAAATGGTTGGAATAACCCCTGGAATAATGAGAAACCACTGCCTTTTATCAGTGTCTGTTATACAAAATGTCAAGCCTGGAGGGTGCCATTCATCCAGACACATGCTGTGTGTCTGCTGTGTTCTTTCTGAGCTGAGACAACAGATTAGCCTAGAAATTCATTTTTATTATCAGAAAACATGTCATAATTACTGCCCCAATTAGTTTGACTAGTGATTTCATAACTATTTTAGTCCAGTATGTTTCATATTGAAATTACTAAACATCTAAAGTTTTTTTCTAGTTCTCCCATATTTTTAAAGAATTATAGTACTATATATGTTAATAATGATCTGAATGCTAGGTTAATTTAAGTTAATTATAGAATCAGAAGAAAAAACTAAACAATTGGAACATATTATTTACTCAGTTGGTAGTTTAAATGTACTGATGACAGTAGATTATAGCTAACAGCATTCTTTCTAGGAAGGAATTTTGTTGGCAGTACCTACAACAATGCAGGAAATGGTAAAATGTATGTAGGAGATGGAAATAAATTAGCCAGGCTTATTTTTAAAAAAGGGTTTGTGTGAATCAAATTGGCAATATGGAGGGATGACAATAAAATTCACAAACTCATCCTAGAAAAAGTGCTACATACTTCATAGCTGAAAATCATCATGGTCATCTTTGAAATATTCCCCCCTTAAGAAGCTATGTGCCGATGCCTGTGCCTAGTCCACCTTCAAAGCAATTTTGGGACTCTTCTGCTGGAATGATCATAAAAGCTGATATCATACAGCACACAAAAACAGGCAACAATAATGAATGCCAGTCAGCAAGACACTGCCATACATTGACATGAACACAGCTGTGAGATACTGATATACCAGGGTATGAAACTTTACTGGGTTGTTTGTACAGTGTTGTCAATGTAAGCACATTATGGCAAGTTATCAAACACAATTGTCAGATCTCATATGATCACAGTTTTAATGAACATTCCAGAAAAAGAGTTCCAAAATTGTTTTGAAGGGTCACCTGTATCAGTACATAGCTTCCCAAGGGGAGTACTCCAAATGCTACCATAGTGATATTCAGCAATAAGGTATGTGGCACGTTTTCTAGGGTGAGTTCTTGAACTTAGTTTTCAGACCTACTATATTTCTGCCTTTGGAAATGAAGCATGATGTAAAATAAACAGGTGCAATGTGACTTTGTCATGGAGTAGAGACTCAACATTGAGTAGAGCTCTGTTTTCTTTCTAAGATGGGCTCCTTCTTTGCTCCCAGTCTCCCTGGCATCAATATCCTCTGACTCCATGCATCCATGTACTTCCAGTGCTGGGCTATGATGTGCTACAATGTTCTGAGGCCCAATTCCTCAAAGCTTCCAGATCAAACAACTTCTACATGAGCATGCTCCTGCTCATCATCTTCCTGTTCACCCTGCCAGTCTTATACATAATCATGTCCCTCCTGCTGTCCTTGGATTGTGGCCTCATCAGGTCTCTTGTCTTTGAATTTGACGTAGGCATGGTGTTTTATCAGGGATGGAGGTGGGAATGGCTGCTTGCTGTATTATAGAAGTTAGTGTTTATTTTTTTTCCAAACAGTGACATTTTTGATAAATAGAAATAAGATCCTTTGGGAGGGAATTCAGGTTCATAATATGACAAGAAGATTCTTAAGCAAATTTCATCTATTTTCTCATTTGGGAATCACAAAAATTTATGCTGCTTCAGGCTCTGCCTGGGTGAAATAAGAACAATGAACCCAAGCTGTGTGTGTGTTTATGGATAGTTTATGGATAGTGTTTGATGGCACTACTCTGGGCGTGAGAGTTTTCCTAATGCTAGGCCATCACTTACAGACATAGTCAGCTATTGCTACTTCTCATGTGAACCACCACAATAAAAAGATAAAAACAAGGAGAATTCCTCACTCATTACCTAGAAAATTGAATCACTATTAAATATAATAATGAGTTACTATAAAGCGGATCACACAAGTATTGATTCAAGTTTTGACTTTTAATGTTTGGTGTTCCTCGTATATTCTCCCCAAGTATCATTGAAGTGAGCAATAAAGAGTCCAGAAGGCTCTTTGATCCAAGTTGGGGATGTGTATTTCTACAGTTCTCTATGACAGAATTCTCTCTATGGCATGTATCAGAAAGCACTAGGATCTGGGGGATGAGATTTCATTCCCTCAAGAGTTTTAGAAATGAGTCTACCATAAGTCCCTCCAAGAATCTCTGCAGGATAAGTCACCAACCAGCATACACTTGAGCTATTGCAACTATTCAGTGGAGGGAATGAAACTGTGATAAGCCTCGTGAGTGATAAGCGTGATGCTGTAAGGACCAAATATAATTTCCCCATCGCACTGTCATGCCCAGCTTATTTAATGAAAGTCAAAAGGTTCATTGCCCATGGACTAATTATACAAGAGGCATTTTCACTTCAATAGACTGTTATTGCTTTACGAGAAAAGAAAGAAAATGTTTAGCCAGCTGATAAAGCAAATGAGCTGGAGTTCCTTCATGCTCAGGAAATGATGTTAACAAGCCTCTGTTCTTTCTGTATGCGTGTGTGCCGGCATGCACATGTGTTTCCAAGTAGGCTGAAGTAAATAATACAGATTACAGATAATGGCACGTGGAGACTAAATATAAAATTACAGTTTCGAAGGAAACATTTGTCTTAACAAATCCCTAATAAATCTCAGAATACAAAGTTCAAGAGATTTTAGTTAATTGCAAATTACCTGCATAACTTAGTATCCAGGATAAATTTTAGGTGTGTATTTAATTTAATTGAAAGTTGATCCTTTGCAGTACAATGTGGAAAAGTACTTTAGCTGCCCGTGACAGAAACAATACTGCACAAACACAGAGCTGGGAGTACTTACTGCAGACACATTCAGATTTAAAATACTATTGTGTCAGACACAACAACTGCCCAATTATAGCCTTTTAAGCCCTAACTCCACTGGCTTTCCTTATGTTACATGCTGAGTTACTCTGATTTTTTACTGAGAAGAACTTAGTTTGTAGCTAAGGCATAGCATTTGACTTACTTTGACCAAGAGTTTCCTGATTGACAAACTTGGGCAAAATTACTGCATGTATACCATTATTTAGAAATCAAGGAGTACTGAGAAAGTGGTGTCTCTTATGGTATTCACATAGTTTATTTTCCTGCCAGTTTCCTTGTTTTGGAGCAAAAGAATGTTTACTTTATTTATCTGTCTGGAATTAAAAATGTGAAAGGGTTGTTCTGCTCTACGAACAAAGTGAGAAAACACGCATGAGTGGGAGCATTCTGACTCACCCTCCTTAGGAATGCCAAGTCTGAGGTGGTTTGCCTAACCTGCCTGCTGAAGGGTGAAGGGTACCTGACCCTATCTGGCTCCAAGTGAGCAGAAAATAGGCAAATATATTTGAGTAGGTTAGTGGACACCTCACAGTGATGGCCAGTTGCTCTGCAATGCAGACAGCACTACGACACTACTCATTTACAATGGTATTTTATTGTCTATTTTTATATTTTTAATTTATTTCAAAATATTAAGTGGGTACAAATGTTTTTGTTACATAGATAGCTCTTATAATGCTTGAGTTAGGGCTAGCAGTGCACCCATCACCCAAATAGCATTCATTGTACCTATTTGGTATCAGGTGTTTTTCTTAGTAGTTTATCTGACTTGTAGAGCTTGGTGACAGAGCATTTTCATCTCTCTGAGTCCAGGACACAGTAGCTTGCTGGTCTATAATTCTGATGAATGGTGAGTGATGTCTCTTACTGTGCAACCAGCACTAGAGGATGTGCAGGGAAACCCACGCCCTGAGCATCGACTCTGATCCTGTGGAGCTTACAGGCCAGTGGGAAGACAGGCAGGTCTCCTCATCAAACTCTTCTCATCCAGAGGGGACAGAGGTTTGTCCATAGCAGAACCATCATTTGATGGTGGTGGAACATCCCTGGAATGTACAGTCATAGACAGCTGGAAAGGACTTCTGAGAATATTGTGAAATGTACACTTTGGCTAACATGGCAGGAGAAGGGATTGCCAGGAACTGGTAGTTGCTTCTATAACATGTGTCTAATTTGGAGGTCTGGACTCCTTTCTTCAGTAAAAGCCTGACGTGGAAAATGTCCCCAAGAGTCCCCAGGGTCTCCAGTGGCTCTGTATCATTTCACACTGGATGCTGAGAACACCTCTGTGGGGCAGGAGGGATAATTTTGTGAAATTCTAGTCTCCCCACTCTGAGCATATTCATCAGCCATATACTGAGATGCTGGGGGGGAAAGGAGGATTGTCATTTCTGGTCCCTTCTACCTACCTCCTTCCCTTGTCCCAAGGGGTATGGACAATGACAGTGGAGTGGTGAAGAAAGAACCTTATTGGAGTAGTTGATATAATTGTATATTGTCTCTAAGCTTCATCCCTCCTTACATATCACAGATTTTTCAAATTAGTGTATAGATCTTTAATTTGTGAAGCAAAATTTGTACCTATGTTGCAAAACTATGGTCACTCTTTGCTTATTGAAAAATAGTATTAGATCAGGAGAAAAAAGACATCTGATTTGGTACTTGTAGGTCATCTTTGTTTAGCAATTGAAAATGTTTAAGGATTGAAAAACAAAAGCAAAACAAATCATTATATTAAATGTTACAACCACCTTTGTTCTGATGATGCATACAGTTGTGTGAAACCCAATTCAAAATTTTCTCTGAAAATTACATCTTTTTATTGTAAAATCAACATGTGTATAAAGAAAAAAATAACTTAGCATACTGGGTTTTGCAGGACAATTCTGGATATTCTGTACCTAGTTGAGACATCATGTTCTCATTTCTCTAGTTTATACGAACTGTTTCTTACATTCACGGGTCTTAGCAGCAGAGCTGCGCTGGTGCTCATTAAGGCCTGTATAGGGAACAACATGGAGAGACACGAGCTCATCATGCGTGTGGTTGCCTATTAAAAGCTCTGATGAGGAGGGCTGGTGGAAAATGATGGAAGCCATTGTGTGGAGAGAGTTATTAGATTATCTGTAGATTTTGTTCTGATAGGCCATTTATTCCTTGGGTTCATTTCCAAGGCTGATTGCAAACTGAGTGCCTTGTTCACTCAGCCCAAAGAGAGCCCTCTCCTGAAGAGCAGAGGAAGACGTTTGAGCTACGTACAAATGTATTCCCAAAATCTTAGAAATACAGCTTTAAAAAATCTCTTGAAGCTGTGGTTAATTTTCTGTCTACTTTGACTATATATTTATGAGGTCACATTTCTCTTATATAATCCATTATGGTGACAATAGGAGTCAAAATACCAGGAGTTGGAGCTAAACGTCAGATTCCTACCTGAAGGAGGGCCTGGGCAGTATTGGGGGAAGATTTCCAGTTTTCTTGCTATACTCATGATTTTTTTTATATGTTCATAATAAAGTCTCCCCACCCCCTTTTTTTTCCAGTGGAAAAAATAGAATGTTTGAAGTCATTGGAGAGACGTGGGAGCACGATTTCCCAAGCTGGATGGCGAAGGTCCTGAGGCAGCTTTCTAACCCCGGGCTGGTCATTGCTGTCGTCTTGGTGATGGCGTACGTGCTTTCTCTACTCTGGAAAGAGCCTTTGTGATGTTCTCCTGGCTTCTTTTAAGTTTTGTCTTTTCCAGCTCTCTCACTGGAGGACTGTGCTGCAACCTCACCACATTCAATATGGATTCATTGGTGGTGAAAGGCCGAAATTCATGAACCACGTTCTGATCCTGTTGGATGCAGTTCACAGCCATCTGCATCTGCCTCTGCTTGTCAGGATTATAAGATTTGTTTCCAAGTAACCAAAATGATTATCTGTAAATGACTAAAGCGAGGGGCACATAAATGCTAAATACTGAATCTCATCAGCACAGGGAGCTTCCCCCAAACCCGGCCCCACCTCTTGTTCCACAAAACAGATGGCTGTGAATATACAGAAATAATGAGCCTCTAAGTTAATATTCCCCTTGGGGGCCTTAAAGGCTCTATTTTAGGGCTGGCAGCTTAAAGGGTCTGAAAATTGCCTTGTCCTTGTTCCTAGAGGGCTGTGTGTCCATGGTAATAGAACAGAAGATGGGAGGGTCTTGGGAAGTCCCTGAGTCTCTCCCTCAAGTTCAGAAGTGATTTCCAAAGGGGGACTTGAAGGAAAACTTTTGTTCTCACATAACTTGCATTGGCTTGTGACTCTTGGCCACCATGGACAAACTTACTTTCTAAGTAAAAATACATCCCTGCTGTGGAAGAGCCCAGAACAGAGCCCTGCCCTTGCTTTCAGCCCTTCCTAACAGAAAGTGTGGAGCTGGCCTTGCTCTCAGTCAGGAGGGCAGCTGTCAAACCACCCTCAGGGAGGCTTTAGGGACGGAGTTGATGCAAAGGGTTGGGTTTATCTAAATAAAAGTCGAAGGAGGAAATGTCGGGGGGGGGGGGAATCCCCGTGTTTTCAAGTAAAGGAGCTGGGATTCTGACCCACTTACTGTTGCCATCCCAGTCACTGTGACAGTC
The DNA here is from genome assembly GCA_963574355.1 of Loris lydekkerianus. NCBI lineage: Eukaryota > Metazoa > Chordata > Mammalia > Primates > Lorisidae > Loris > Loris lydekkerianus. Next base: position 19,194 of record CAUYPK010030962.1, read on the forward strand.
ACAGCCACATAAGGTAATGAGGGCCAGGATCACCGTCCTCGTTTTATAGGTTGAGAAACTGACCTTTAGGAGGGAAGTGATTTTCCTAGGTGAGAAAGATAGTAGAATGGTCACAGTCAGACTTAACGTAGATTCTGTGGCAGTAAATCCAACGTTCACCCTTTCACACCATGATGTCTTCCCTCAGCGTGAGCCAATAAGCTGTAGGGATAGTTAGACAGTAAATTGTATTGCTATTATATATTACAGAACCTTGATCTTGGGTGATGTTAAGAATCTGATAGTAAATCTGTGGCACAGATGCAGTAAAAAATGACCTGCTGGATGTCGTGTTTTCACCAGCTGGCCTTTGAAGTGATTCTCTTTATCTGTGTTTTAATGGGACCGGGGCTTCTGAGGAAAGGTTAATAAGCATCCTGTGCCTTTTGAGAGTCAGGGTCCTTCAGTAGCATAAATGGGATCTTGTCTTAAAAACACTCACAAAAATATGTAATGTCAGCTTTAGTTACTATGTTCTTAGTTTATTGAGAAACAAATCAGTTTGTAAGTGAAGGAGCAACATTGTCCCAATGCCACCACGTAAAGATTTCATCAACTGTCTCAAGAGTATAGAAAAGGAACTAGCACTGCCTTTGTTCCAGGCATCATCCATCCATTGAGTGCTTCAATTCCTACGTCCTTAAGCACAGGGCTCCATCAGTCCTATTTCCAATAGCACATTGAAGGTCTGTCTAGAATAAAAAGTCACTAATAAGTGGAATTCAAACTCATGTCTTCTATCCCCAGTCCTATTTCCTTCATTCATTTGTCACACAAGACAGGATCAGTCTGGGGTCAGCTGGAACGTCAGACGGGCTAGAAGGCATGTGTCAACAATGGTACAGAGCAAGGGTCTGCATACTTTGCTTACAGGGCCAGAGAGCGGACATTTTATGCCAAGAGGAAGAATTAAGAACCTAGTCTAAGTACTGACATCTCCATTTAAAGAGGTAAAACCATTCTTAGTTCAGGGGCTTTACAAAACAGGTTTGGAGCCAGATTTGGCTTGGATGCCCTCATTGCTGGCCCTTGATCTGGACAAGTTGGCACAAAGCTGCCAGCATGTATGAGTCACATAGGTGTCCTGAAAAATGGATGTTAGCTCTGAGGTTCTGGCTGAAATTTATTATTGATGTGATTCTTTATAATCCTGCGATCTCATCTTTTACTTTATGGGCCGATGCAGTTGGCTTGTGTTTTATTAACCTTTAATTAGAGAATATTACAAACATTTTTAATTTCCCCAATGGCTCATATCAAATCAGCTCAAATGTTTTTTGCGTGTCTGAGTAGAGGTAAGGTTCACTCTCTGCAGGTAGTTTCATTCTTTGGAGACTAGAATGTGATTTGTGAGAAATTCTCATTTAAGGTGTATTAATAGAAAAATGTGACGGATAGAGAATTCCAGAACTAAGAGTGATTTATGAGATTTTTAAATTCATCTTCCAAATCCAGGAATTTCTGTAAAAAAAAATCTTTAAAATACACACACAGGTACATTCTTACATACATGCTTTCATGTGTAGAATTTCAGTCAAAATCTTGTCACTCCTAAGAAATAAGCAAACCCAGCAAAACCACATCAATAATTGTGTTGCCAGTACCAGATTGCTCATAAAGGATATTATCAGATATTCTCTGCCATGTTGTGGAGTAGAGAAAATGTGTTCAATATCCAGTTCTTTGAACAAAGTGTGATATTAGTTATCTTTTTATTTTTATGGCAATTTTCTATTTGTCTATTTTGCCTCAAGTGAAGATAAGCATATTTTTCTGAAGAATTAACTAACTATAATTTGCTCTTTCTAGAATGTAAATGTCATTTAAAAGCTAAGACTATTCCTTTATAAAATGTTTTCTTTCTAAGGAAGGTGAAATTCAAATAATACACCCAATGGAAAAAGATCCCTGGTCATTAATTATGCCTGTGAGGATTATATTCTTATTGGTAAAGGCCAAAGGATGGAATTTAAGGCAGACAGTCATTTTTCTGTTCATTTGACATATTCCATAAACTTCAGTAGGTTTTTCCATTCTCTTGGATGGCATGCTATCAATAAGAAATATTAGTTTCACTTATAATTTAAATTGATGTTCATATATTTCCAAGAAGCAGCAGCTAGCATTAGGGAGTGTGAGTGGCGGGCGGAGCACCAGGCTGTGGATTAGGAGCCCTGGGACCCGGCTTTTCAGTTTCTTCCCTGTGTTATCCTGAGTGTGTTTCATTTCTTCTCTGAACCTAGTTTTTAACTAGAAAGTAAGATATTTAGAGAAGAAAATATCTAAATACTAAGATATTTTATTCTCCAAATATCTTAGTATCCATCCCCAGATGAACATTCCATGATAATTTAGTTAAGGTCAATTTAAGAAGACACTTGAAGAACTAAAACATATCACAAATTTATTATTTTTTAAATTCAATTTGACCAATCATTTTTTATCTCCACACTACTGCCAAAGCCCAGAAACCAGCAACTCTGGACCTAAAAAAAGAAGATGAAACAGGTAGGATATAACCTGTTTCATAGAAATTGTGTTTTATTAATGTCATGTAATACAAAATACCAGGACATCTGATTCATTTAATTATTTTCTTCTTCTTTTTATAACATGTAGCAAGCTTTAGAGAGCAAAATGTGAAACAAGAATATGGCAGCTGCCCAAGCAGGTTAGTGATGTTTTTGTTTACAATTTTTATGTTTGTACAAGTACTATGCTCTTCCTTTTTTTTTTTTCCTCCTAATGGGGTGTTGGATGGCAAGTGGCATTGCTGCTCTACAATCCCTACAATCCCCATTTTTAGTCTTTCTCAGACACCTATCCTATCCAGGGAATTTGGTTGTTTTCCAGGGGAAGAATAAAAACGGAAAAAAAAATTCAGAAATATAAATTTAGCTGTAGTGATTTAAAAAAATTTTAAATTCACAGTTGCAAAATTTTACATTGTTTTTACATTTTTTTTGATAATGCAAATATCAGTTTTTTTTATATATGACTTAATAAATCTTTGAATCACAAAAAAGTGACCTTGGAAGTTGGCAGAAGGTGAAGAAAATACCCATGTAGTCAAATACAAATGCAGGATCTCTCTTGCCCAATTTGACTATTTTTATACTCAGAAGTATACATTGTGAAGATCCCAAGAGGGTCCTCTGACCTTACTATCATTTATTGCCAGAAACCTTTTCTAATCTGGTAACCTTTTCTTTTTCTTTTATAGTCTCCTTAATTTTTAAAATATTATAATAAAGTAGACTCTTATTTGCCAAAATTAAAAATATGCTTTGAGTTCCCCATGGAAAAGTGATGCATAAAGACTTTAATAAGTCTTTGCCAACTTTTCCCTCATTCCTACCTTAAAAACATGTTATGTTGGTGAGACATTTTCTACCCTGCAAGTAATAAAAAACTAAACTCAAATTAATTTAAGTTGAAAAAGAAAGAAATTTATTAGTCCCTACTAATGCAGGGGAGTGGTGTGTGTAGGTGGCTTTAGGCCACTTTCTATCCTAAGTTTAGAACGTGGTCAGGACTGAGCCGATTTCTCTGTGATGCCCTCAAGACTGACCTCCTTTCATGGTGGCTGACCTGCAGGGCAGCAGGAATGGATGCAACAACTTCCAGCACTGTATCCTTACACTGTAATGCCCAGAGGAAAATAGAATGTGACTTTGAGAAGCTCCCTTGGAAGAGCATGGGAACCCCCTTTTTTAGAAATTCCCGTGTCTCTTTCTTTTAGGTTCATCCCAAATGGGTCACATATCCATCCCTGGACCAGTCCTTATCTGGGCAATAGAAGGTGATGAGTTGCTGAAGCCAGTCAAGACCCACCCTTGGTGCTGGGATTGTCAGTTTTCCTGAGGGATGGGAAATGCTTTGGGAAGGGCATATCTACTTACGAGAAGGAAAAGGGGGTGCCAGGTGCTGCCAAACAACAAATGTTCAAGACATTGTTTTGTTGCCGTCTTCATTCATGCTTGGCCGGGCGCCCCCCCCCCCCCCCCCCGTTTGTTTGTTGTGGAGGTGATGGGGGGGGTGTTGTTGTTTTTTTTTTTTTTTTTGTTTTTTGTTTTGTTGCAAAAGAAGACTCGTTATTATGAAAATTTTTTAATTTGAATAAAAAAAAAAAAAAAAAAAAAGAGAGCGAGAGAGAGAGAGAAGAAAAAAAAGAGAGGCGGGGGGGGGGGGGGGAAGCCAAACAATCAATTAAAACGCCAAAAAAAAAATGGTTTTAAAATTTTTTTTTTGGAACAACATGCCACCCCATTTACATAAAC
>CAUYPK010030966.1:0-10072 GCA_963574355.1 Loris lydekkerianus
GCCTCAGCCTTCCTAGTAGCTGGGACTACAGGCATCCACCACAACACCCAGCTATTTTGTTTTGGTGGGTGTCGGAAAGAATAGGTATAATCCCAATTTTTTGTGGTTGGGTGTGATTTTTTTTCCTTTTCAATTCACCAATGTGGTTAAATGTAAAATTTTTTAAAAAAAAAAAAAAAAAAAAAAAAAAAAGATATGAGGCTGGGTTCATCTCTAGGTTCTCTATTCTGTTCCATAGATCTGTATCTGTATTTTTGTGCCAGGGCCATGCTGTTTTGATCACCATAGACTTGTAGTATAACCGAAGTCTGGTAACATGAGTCCAGGTTTGTTTTTATTTCTAAAGATTGTATTGGCTGTTTGGGGGTTGGGGAGGTTCTGGTTCCATATGAAATGAAGTACTATTTTTTTCAAGTTCTTCAAAGGACGAAGGTGCTTTGATGGGGATTACATTAAATCTGTAGATTGCTTTGGGTAGTATGGACATTTTAAAGATATTCTTCCCAGCCATGAGCATGGTATGTTCTTCCATTTTCTTAGCTTTTAGGGTATATTTGGACTGGGAAGGTGGGGATTGCAAGTTCATTTTTTACTGTATGGTTGGAACTAGAAGGTATCCACCTAAATTGCAATTATTTAACACTATCAGCAAGCAATGGTAACAAATGTGTTTGAGGGCTGGAATTAAGAAATGAAGTCTTTCTTTTAAAAACCGCCTTTAATATTGGTAATGCAACATAATTCAGGGGGGGATAAAAGAGCTGACCTGAATACAACTAGTAAAAACAAAAATAGGCTCTACTGCACAAGTTTGGGGGGTTAAATGTTTATTAAACCAAGCTTTTAAATTATATATCCATCTATAGTCTGTAAACAAATACAGTACACATGTAAGAAAAAGGCTAGCAGGTAAAGAACTTATGGAAAACTAACATTCCCTTTGTACACCGGCACTTCATCACAATACCCTCCCTATGTTGGTGCCGTGGGACCATGATATTGTTAAAGAGTTAAATGAAAAACCAGAGGTTTAGCTCAACTCCATCTCCTCCATCAAGACAGATATTTGTTGTACATTATAGTAGGGTGGATTAGATCAAGGCCACAGTGTAGTTTTTACATTCACAGATTGGCTAAAATAGTACAAACTAAACTTCCGATCTTGGTGTCTGCCTCCTTAATACCATGATTAATAAGAAATGTGAATTAAAATACATGATGAACCACGGATGATTACAAAAATAGATAACTCGCAGAGTAATAAATATCTATAGTTAGCAAAGCATAAACTTACAAAATTTACCTTTTTCCATAATGTGCAGAATATTATAAGTATGTTCAAGAGGTACAGTCAGCAGACTTCAGAGTGGTGATGTTGAGGGCACTTGTTTACAGGAAAAACACTCAAGTACCAAACCCAGAGCAGGAAGCTCAATGCAGCTGAGAATACTCAGAACACGCAGAGTCCTAATTCCTCACATCTCATTACCCTTCTTAATAGACACAATTAGCTCACAGCCCTTTATGTATCTTAAAAAGTAACTCTGTTACCTATGTACAAACTTTAAAAAAGATTTATCATGGGACAAGCAAAAACTATTAACTTAATGGTGATACTAAAACCACTGAAACTTGTAACATTTTGTGTGCTTTGATTTACTGTGTATGGAGCTTTAAAATGCCCACCAAAATGTTTTAGATAAAAGTTTTCAAAATTTCCATGAAAATCTATTGTATAATCATTTCAGGTAGAGAAGGAAAAAAATCCCAAACTGGGGTTGGGGGGCAGGCCCAAATCTTACAAAGTTAACTGGAATTTCATGAGCATATAAATTACATTCACGTGGTTCCTTTAACACTTATCAACTGATAAGTGAGGTAACTACATAATGCTATTCTGAAACCAATTTAAAAGGTGTAGTAATTCCCATTCTCATTCTAGAATTAAAAGCACTTACCCCACATACTGTGCGTCTCAGTGACCTTGATGTGTACTCAGTTGTATGACAATGCCACTTTGAAGCTTCAATAAAGATTCATGGCAGACATGAACGTAAAAGTTCAGAACAATACCACAGGTAAGTTACTCATCCTAATTTCTTACAGGGAATGAAGGGTCTACTTAACCTGTCATAAGGTCACCTCAGCCTAGAATAGTGTTCCCCAGAAACGCCGGCAAATTTCCTTGCCAAAAATGCTGGTATCTAACATCTCTGGGACTTGCTAGTTTATGTAAACAAATCCCACTGACATATTAAGATACATTCTATGCCTTCCAGGGGGAGGTGTATAGATGCAGCTCTTCCCAAACTCATTTGCCTTTTCTGGGGAACACCAGGAACAACCACAGGACCTTCACTTCCTACGGGCCGTGGTTTGAGGAGGGCCAAGCTAAAGTAAATTTTCTAAAGTAGTGGTTCTCAGATTGTAGCTAAGCATCAGAAACACACGGAAGACAAGCTGGGGCCCAGTCAGCACAGCACTTCAAGAGTCTGGGGAGGGACCCACAAACCTGCATGTCTAAGACACCCAGGTGAAGCTGATGTTGGCAACTGAAGACGACACGTGCAGTGGTGCCCATGGAGATGATGACGTGCAAACCTCAGCTTCAGGAAGCCCTCCTGTGGTCTCGGGAAGGGCTGTGCACGGTGCTTGCCATCGCCAGTGGGCTGGAGGAGGAATCAGCCCTGGGGTGCTATACTCTTAGATGCTCTTGCGCCTTGGTGCTACACTTCACTCCTGGCCCTGCCCCAGCTCACTAGGTGACCTGGTAGAGTGGCTGCATCTTTACAACAGGAGCATAACCGTAGCCTCTCAGGGGATCTGCAAAGCTTACAAGAAATGTGTGCAAAGGGCAGCACTTGTGGCTCAAAGGAGTAGGGCGCTGGCCCTATATGCCGGAGGTGGTGGGTTCAAACCCAACCCTGGCCAGAAACTGGGAAAAAAAAAAAAAAAAAGGAAAGAAATGTGTGCAAAAAAGCATTAACTAACTGTGGTGAAACAGAAGAATGTGCCAGTCACGGGAGGAAAGTCCCAGGTGAGCATTCTGTCTTCTGTTGCCGCTGAACCTTTACAGAAGCATATTCTGGCAGCTAATGAAGAGGAACAAAGGCTAAAAATGCAGAGAACTGCAGTGAGAGGAAAATATATAAGTGGATCGCCTAATTTAAAATATCTAATTGTTAAAAAAAATCAACCCACAATCGAAAAAGTTAATTATGCTGGCTTTGAGATAGTGTTTAAAAGTTAAATCAGTTTGTGAACACATTCACTCCTCCACTCTAACTACCACGTTAATGCTGGTTAAATTTCAACATCAAGAGAAAGAGAAAAAAAAAATTCCCCCACTCATATGCATATGGATTACATCTAGCACATTTAGCTGAGATAGTTCCAATTTTATAAGCTACCATAGTGGGGAAATTTCAAAACTGATTTTTAAAAAGGACATTTAATTTTGGTTCATAGAAACTTCCACAGAATGAGAAATAAACACACACGCATTCATATGTGTGTTCAGTTGTTGCCTCGTACATCTTAACTAATCAACTCCCGCTCCTAATTCAAAACTGAACCTGTAAAAACTCATACACATCCGTGATGGGATTAGAGTCAAGCAAACATCAGGCTGCCAGGTGCCAGTTTCAGATCAGAAGGCAGAATTTTCCAACACGTTGCATGAATCACTTTACACATGCTCTGGATGACACTGGAGACAAGACAACATTTCTTGAACAGGTCGGCCTTCATAGCAGATCTGATACACTGCAGTGAACAAGGGGAACCTAGTTGGGAGGAGATGTGAAAAGACAAGGTTAGGCCATGTGGTTTACCTCACAGAACAAATTAGTTTCTCTGTGCTGCCTGGTGGACTGCAGGTTAGCATGTGACTTTGAAAAGCAGTGACCACTTTCTTCACTCCTTTATTGTGGGGCCTGCAGAAGCCTCTGTACCGTGGCTGTTAGATCTTGGTATAAACCAGTCCATCCTCTGCCTAATTAAGTCTGGGGTGCACTGTTTACAAACAAGTCACACAGTAATCCTTCCAGGGTATAAAACGTGGTCATTTATATAAAGAGCTGTGGTTCAGGCTCTTGAGGTCAAATCTGGAATGAGTCCAAACATCTGTTAATGTTTTAAAAGATGGGAGAATAAAATTTTAAATTTCAAGGAGGTCTCCCTTCTCCAAAAAGGACCATCCCAAAATGACAAAGAGGCAATCCACACGTCACCGTAAGTAATTCAGGCCTCGAATGCTCTGGCAGGAATTAAAGAAGGGACAATTAGCAGAGCACTCATCTAACTGGAAGCTTGATTTATTTTGCCTTTTCTTTTAAGATGTGAATACAGGCCGGGTGCGGTGGCTCAGGCCTATAATCCTAGCACTGTGGGAGGCCAAGGCTGTTGGACTGCCTGAGCTCACCAGTGAGACCTCGTCTCTAAAAATAGCTGGCGTTGTGGCAGGCGCCTGTAGTCCCAGCTGCTTGGGAGGCTGAGTCAAGAGAATAGCTTGAGCCTAAGAGTTTGAGGTTGCTGTGAGCTGTGATGCCATTGCGCTCTACTGAGGGTGACAAAGTGAGACTCTGTCTCACACACACACAAAAAGTTGTGAATACAGATACAAGTGAAAGTTTGAAATGGATGAGGGTACAAAGGAATGGGCTAATAATCCATTATAAGAAGAGATAACATTATCTCAAGGTACAGTCCCCTCAGCAAGCATTATTTTACAGCAGCAACTGCTAAAGAAATAACTGATTTCAATCGGGCTTTTAAACACACACACAGAGCCCAAGTGAGCTTAGCAGAATCAATAGTCTTAAAGGCCATTCTGAAAATTAACCGCACAGAATCCTATAATGACAATTTAATTTAAGAAGAGCAAATAGTGCTAAGAGATCACATGTCTTTATGAAAGTCTATCACTTAGGCTTTTTTGCCCCTTTTTCTTTCTTTCTTTTTAGAGACATCACACTGGAGTGCAGTGGGGAAATCATAGCGGCTATGACATAGCCCCTTGAAGCCTCGAACAGCTTCTTAACTAGCTAGGAATACAGGTATGTGCAACTCTGCCTGGCTAATTTTTTTTTTTTGAGACAGAGTCCCAAGCTGTCGCCCTGGGCAGAGTGCCGTAGCGTCACAGCTCACAGCAACCTCCAACTCTTCGGCTGAGGCTTGCCTCAGCCTCCCAAATAGCTAGGACTACAGGTGCCCGCTGCAATGCCCAGCTATTTTGTTGCTGTTGTTGCAGCTGTCATTGTTGTTTAAGCAGGCCTGGGTTGGGGTTTGAACCTGCCAGCCTCGGTGCATGCAGCCAGCGCCCTATCCACTGAGCCACAGGTGCCACCTGCCTGGCTAATTTTTAAAATTTGTTTTTAGAGATGGGGTCTCAAAGTACTCCTCTGGGGAAGCTGTGCATGGATGCCAGCACCTAGTCCACCCTTCATAGCAATTTTAGAACTCTTTTTCTGGAATGGCCACTGGAGCTGTCATTGCACAAGGTCAGACAACTAAGTTCACATACTCATCCTAGAAAAAGTGCTTTGAAGGGCGGACCAGGTACTGGCATCAGTACATAGCTTCCCAAGGGGGGGTAACTTGAAGGTGACCATAATGATAGTCAGCAATAAGGTATGCAGCACTTTTTCTAGGATGAGTTCACATACTTCATTGTCCAACCTTTTACATATTTTAATAATAAAAAAAGTAATTATTTTTGAAAACTAAAAACTTATGATAGGTAGCTATTATTAAACACCTCCAAGACAAGCTAGAATCTAAACTTCTTATAACATGCCTCATATCTGCAGTGCCCAACCCCCAGGCTGTGGACCGGTCCTGGTCTATGGCCTGCGGCCTGTGAGGACCTGGGCCGCACAGCAGGAGGTGACTGAGGTAGTGAGTGGAGCTTCCTCTGCGTTTGCAGCCCCGCCCCACTGCACGCATCACTGCCTGAGCTCCGCCTCCTGTCAGATCAGCGGCAGCACTAGATTCTCATGGGGGCGAATCCTACTGTACTGCGCGTGTGAGGGACCCGGGTTGCACTCCCTGTGATAATCTACTGCCTGACGATCTGAGGTGGTGATGCCGGTGCTGGGACCCTTTAGTTGCAGGAAAACAAGCTTAGGGTTCCCACTGACTCTGCATAATGGTGAGTTGTGTAATTATTTCATTATATATTACAATGTCATATAAGAAAAATAAAATGCACAATAAATGTGATGTGCTTGAATCATCCTTTCCACCTCTTACCCCTCATGCTCCAGTCTATGGAAAAATTATCTCCCATGAAGCTCGTCCCTGGTGCTTAAAAGGTTGGGGATCTTGGCCTTTTAAAATTGAGCTCTTCTCATTGAAGTTGAACTTGGTTTTTATGTAAATACTCATTTGGGGGGTAGGTGGGTGCTTCCTGCCCTAGACATTCACATCACACAAAGGACAAAACTAATCCAGTAACGTTCTAACTTGTGCTTGTCACACAGTTGAGCTTATCTGCATGAGGCGGGAAGTCATGAGAGCTGGTCTCACGGGCACCGGGAAGACGTACTTGTCCATCAGTCCCTTCTGCCTGAGGATGCGGTGCACTTCAGCAGAAGTCTGAGGCCCTTGGAGCTTCTGCCCATTCAGCATTTCCTTTTCCAGTTCTTCAATGGTCTTAAAAACAAAGGGTAAAAAATAAAATCAACAGTAAAGACCAGACCATCACTTCGTCTAAGAGGAGAGTGGGGCAGAGAGCTTCGATCCCCTGCTGCAAGCCAAGTAAAGACAGACACAAAAAAGGACAGAAGAGTCAAGTGAAAACAGGACAACACCAGCAAACAACTGCAGGGCACAGCGAGCCTAACCCGGGAGCCTCACTAAGGGGGGTGGTGGCAGGGCCGGCGAGGGGCTACCTTCCCAGTCCTGGCAAATGCCTCCGCCACCCTGCGGTTCCGCCCTCCGTAGCAGGTGGTGATCAGGTCAGCTACTCCACAGCTCTCCAGAAAGGTGGCTGTGGACACCTGGCCCTTGCAGAAGATTCTGGCAAAAGAAATCATTTCCATGAGTCCCAGGCGGATGACGGCAGCTTTGGTGTTGTCTCCGCAGCGGAGGCCGTCGCAGAACCCAGCTCCAACAGCCACGATGTTCTGCAAAGGAGACAGCAAAGCCGAGATGTCATAACGAGATGTCATAACCGTACCCACTGTGCGTTAGGATGTGAGGGACGGGGCAGGCGCAGGCAGGCACAGACCTGCTACCCCAGCCCTGCCCTCAAATATTCAAACATGCTCTCTACGCCAGGGGGACAGAGATGATCAAAGAAGAGACGGCCTGCTACGTTTTCACTTACAGGACAAAGGGCCCATATTTGGCATCAGCAGGAAGCAGCCACTGAGGGTGCTGGCCAGAGAACTAGACTGGCTGACAAGTCTGTTTGGGCCTTTTGGGTTTTCTTTGATTGAATGCTTTATGCAACTGTAACAGTCACACAGAAAAAGTACACAAATCCTAAGTGTGATGAATTTTCGCAAACTGAACACACCCATGTAGCTACAATCATGATTAAAACCCAAAATACAACCAATGGAAAAAAAAAAAAAGAAGAAGAAGAATACAACCAGTGCTCTAGAAAGCCCCTGAGACCCCTCGGGAGGTATCCATTACCAAAGGGGACCCCTCTTCTCACCTCTCACAGCCTAGAGTAGTTTTACATGCCTTTAAACTTTACATGAGTGGGATCATACAGTATATAATCTTTCATGGCTAGCTTTTTTTCCCCACCATCATGTGAGATTCATCCACATTTTTACATATAGCACATTAATTTTAATGCTGTGTGGTATACCATTTTGCAAATATACCACAATTTAATTATCTGTTCTTCTTGGGTGCTTTCCAATTTGGGACTATTACAAAGGGTGCCGCTATAGACACCCTGGTACATGTCCTCTGGTGACTACGTTCTAGCAATTCTGTTGGGTAGAACTTGGGAGTTGAAATGCTGAGTTATTAGGTCTGAGTATGTGCAGCTTGGGTTTTGGCCTTTGTTTCATTTAATAATCCCTAAATTAGGGCAGTGCCTGTGGCTCAGTGACTAGGGCACTGGCCCCATATACCAAGGGTAGCGGGAACCTGGCCCCGGCCAAACTGCAACAACAACAAAAAAAAATAGCCGGGCGTTGTGGCAGGCGCCTGTAGTCCCAGCTACTCAGGAGGCTAAGGCAAGAGAATCACCTAAGCCCAAGAGCTGAAGGTTGCTGTGAGCTGTGACACCATAGCACTCCACCAAGGGCAAAGTAAGATTCTGTCTCTTGGAAAAAAAATAATAATAATAATCCCTAAATGAGTATATGGAGCACTCACTCTTTACATGGGCTTTGCTAGACATAGGCAAATTAGACACAGGGCCTGCATCTTCAGAAGCTGATAATCTGGTACAGGTGTAGAGAATTTAAGGGCCAACTGCCTGTTTTTGTAAATAATATTTTATGGGAACCCAACTATACCTGATCATTTACATATCATCTGTGGTTGCTTTTGTGCTGTTGTAGCAGATTTCAGTAGTTGTAACAGAGACCATATGATTCACAACACCTAAAACATTTTCTATCTGGCCCTTACAGAAAAAGTTTGCTGGTAGTGCCCGTAGCTCAGTGGGTAGGGAGTTGGCCACATACACCAATGCTGGAGTGTTCGAACCCAACCCAAGCCTGCTAAAATCAACAACGACAACTGCAACAAAAAAATAGCCAAGCATTGTGGTGGATGCCTGTAATCTCAGCTACTCGGGAGGCTAAGACAAGAGACTTGCTTAAGCCCAAGAGTTTGAGGTTGCTGTGAACCGTGGACACACCACGGCACTCTACTAAAAAAGAAAAAGTTTGCTTACCTCTGGAGTAACAGGAAAAATAAAACCTTCACACAAATTACTAATTTCCAACAGAAAGTGATATTCCAGGAAAAGAGCTGAAAATCTGAAATTTCATGTCAACACACCAACACTGAACACACAACTGTGAAGGAAGCATCCCACTGGTGCTGAGCCATGGACAGTTATGGGGGGTATGGAGAGGGAGGGTGCCCTGCAGGGTAGGGGAGACATAAAGATATAATTAGACACAGGGCTTGCCCTCAAAGAGTTGCCAATCTAGCTGAGAAAAGAGACATAGCAAAGCACATCACAAGACAGAAGGAAGAGCGTGGGCTGAGAGGCACAAGAGCCATGGGCTTCATTTCAAAGCAGGGAAGGCTACACAGGGGAGGTGGCATCTGAGCTTGGCCTCAAATATGTGAAAATCATATCACCACATACAAGTACAAGGTTGTACAATTACATTCACAAACTTGCCACCATGTGCTTACGTTGGCAGCACTGTACAGACAACTCAGTCAGGATTCATAACCTTGGTATAACGTATCTCATAGCTGTGTTTGTATTGATGTACAGCAGTGTCTTGCTGAGTAGCATTCATTATTGTTGTTGGGTGTTTTTGTGTGTTATGCAACAACAGCTCTGATGGCTATTCCAGAAAGAGTTCCAAACGTGCTTTGAAGGGTGGACTAAGTCCTGATGTTGGTGCATAGCTTCCCAAGGGGAATACTTTGAAAGTGACTGTAGTAATATTCAGCAATGAGATATATAGCATCTTTCCTAGGATGAGTTCGCAAACTTAATTGTCATATCTCATACATCTGCCTAGATTCACAGGTGACGTTAAATTGGTCAATTCCAAGCTACTAATGTGATGTTACTGAACACAGGTGGGGATGAGATGTGCACAGTGAGCTCTTATCAGGTGGTAGGAGCCAGCTCCAGCCCACCTCTGGAAGAGGATTTGAAGTGGTGCCCAAAACTTGCCCATAACTGTGGTGCACTGTTATTCAGGATTTGTATGGTTGCAACTGGCATTAGCTAAAGCAAAGAGGGAATTTATTGCCTGACATAAAAATATTCAGAGGTAGAGCTGACCGGGTTTAGTTGCTCAAACTACACAGGTAAGAATCTCCTGCATTGTTTATTTTCTTCCCTGTTGGCTTCATTCCCAGGCAGTCCCTTTCCCTGTAGTGGCAAAATGAACCCCAACAACCTCAA
>CAUYPK010030968.1:0-73064 GCA_963574355.1 Loris lydekkerianus
TTTTTTTTACTGCTGCATAGTATTCCATGGTATACATATCCCACAATTTGTTAATCCATTCATGGGTCGATGGGCACTTGAGCTTCTTCCATGACTTGGTAATTATGAATTGAGCTGTAATGAACAATGCCAAGTATCTGCCCTCTGCTTTTCAAAAGAGCTGTTTCCAACAGGACATCTAAGGGAAGGGAGGCCACTGCATCTTCAAGCCTACTTGGATTCTGTCAGTAAGATGGGCACCTGTAGGTAGCTAGGGCTGTGGTAAGCTACCAAAACAGACGACAGAGCAACCACTTTGATATCAAGCAGGGGAGAGAAAAAGATCCCGCACGCACCCCAAGGTCATACAATAACTAAGAGAAACCCCACCTACCCCTATCCCTACCTGATCTTCTAGGATTGGGGAGGGGTGAGGACAAAAGCCCCTGGGCCTCACTCCAGGCTCAAGGTACACTTGCCCAGAGCTGGAGCAGATGCCAGCCAGTGGGAAAGGGGGTTAGGAATGTCCCACCCCATGTATGTTTCCCAAGCTGCTCCATGGCACCCCACCCTGTCTCTGTCAAACTCTGGATTCCTCTGCTCTGTTAGCTGACCAAAGCCATTTGGGTCAGGCACAAACATTGGACTCGCTCCAGTAAGCATCAGTAATTTTGCACTGGTAGAGGGTCAGGAGGACTCCAGCTGTTCCCCAAAACCTGGCTGCCAGAGGGCAAGCCTCATACTGAATTTGGTCACACATGCTCATCTTCATTAGCATTGAACCTCTGGACCTCCATAAAGTCCCAGGTTCTATCCTGTTAGGTGTTCCTCCCATGAAAGATTTACTCAAGGTAGTGGCAACAGTATTCTAGTGAAAAATTCTGCTGAGCTGCTTGAAGGAGGGAGGTAATTGGCCATGCACAAGGCCAGAGGAGAATTTTGAACCCAGAGCACTTGTGTGGGACCACTGGATTCTAAGACCTTGTTCGTGCAAGAATACCACCACCTGCGTTGACTCTCCACCCAGTCTTTACATTGTTTATACCACGGAACTCGCCAGTGAAACAACATGCTATATGCATTATGCATGTGGACAAGCCCCCTGACGCTGATTGGAAGAAAAGACAATTGAAGTCATGATAGGTGACCCTGTGCTTGTGGGTTCTGGTTAGATAGAGTCTTTCAAGTGCTAACCACCCATCCTGAGAGTGTGTACAGAAAGTATTACTGCTCCCTTTAACTGACTGTCCTACACTACAGACACAAGACACGTCCCCCTGTCTATCCAAAGTATTTTAAAGTGCATTATAGGCAATTTCATGCCATTTAAAGAAAACAGTAAGATTGAAAGTGGCCTTGGAAGCTGGAGATGGAGATGTTCCCTCTACCTAAGGAAAGACAGAGACACAAGGTGCCATTTAATGTAAATTCCCTTAGGACTCCGGACTGTGACTCTGAACCAGACATTGTGCATGTTCCTTTGAGTGCTGTAGTATTTTCATGGGCAGTTATTACGCAAAAAACAGACTACTCAGAAGTTTACTTTGCATTTAAGTAATGAGAGTTCAATTTATCAAACTGACAAGTTCATAATCCTGACTCTCACTTAAGTTTTCGAGTTTGCTTGCAAACTTTTTTTTCTGTTTCTATCAAGCAGGCGACCACTTTTAAGAGGTCTTTGAATAATAATTTGATCCCATTCACAAATGTAATTATTTAAACACAGCTCAAACAATTTATAAACGCAATATATTGTGTTTATAAATTTAATTGGTTTCCCTTGGACAGAGAGTGATTTGCAGGAGGCACCTGGAAAGGGTCTCCAGGGTTTGAGTACTACTGGGTATCCCTAATTTCATTTTTTTAGACAGAGCCTCCTTCTGTTGCACTGGCTACAGTGCCATGGCCCGAGCCTAGCTCAACACAATCTCAAATTCATGAACTCAAGCAATTCTCCCTCAGCCTCCAAAGTAGCTGCAAGTACAGGCGCCTACCGACCACAATGCCTAGATGAGTTTTGTCTTTTTTAGTAGAAACAGTATCTCACTCTTGTTCAGACTGGTCTTGAACTCCTGAGTTCAAATAATCTTTCTGCCTCTACTTCTCAGAGTGCCAGGATGAGCCATGTGTCCCACTGCTGTTGGGTATCTTAATAAGGCACCGCTCACCTGGACATTGGTTCACTTTGTGACCACTGGACTTTTCAGAGTGCATGGTAAACCTCAATAAAATTTAAAGTCATCTATGTGATTTCCTTTTTAACTCATTTGCCTGTTTTAAACACAATCTCCCTAGGTACTTAACTATTAAAAATTCTTATACAACTAGTGAATTAAATACATGCACAGCAAACCTAAAATTCTCTTAAATATTTTACAAGGGAGCATAAGCTTAGTACAAATTCAACTTAAACTCACACATCTAGGTTAATTACTCAATTACATTTTAAATTAAAATGCTCAGATTCTTACTTTAATGGGCGAATTATTATAGGATTACAAGCAAGCATATAATAGTTTATGTTTATTCCCTGTCTAAACGTAACCAAAAATCCTCCTGGAATACAAAGATGTTTTTCCCACAAAGGAAAAACATTGTCCAGTTAGCTGGGGTTGCTTGGCCCCCAATGGGACCTTGTGACTTGGGGTAGTAGAAGTTGCTTAGGAGAGGGAATTACTCTTAGGATGCTGGTTGAGTTCTCTTTGGTAGCCCAGGGGGCCTCCCTAAACACTGATTACAGGTTCTGTGTCATTGACTTAAAAAGAAAATGAGGGCTCTCTCCACAGCTCCTCAGCCCCCTAGCCCAATTTCTGGATTCTGATAATATGCACACTCCTTAATTCATTCCAACAGGCTCTGGATCCTCGTACATAGCAGATAGCTCAGCAAGCGTCAGCGAGCTGCCAAGTCCGTGACAACCTGTTGGCCCATCACAGCTGACGACACCCAGACAGGCTCTCCCCGGCAGACTCATCTCTCGCCTTTCCAAGGCAACTTCTATTTTGACCACGCGCTCACATGGATCCTTCTCGTTACTCACTCCTACAGCTTCCAGCACGACCGGCCCATGCAGGGAGGCGGCTCTGTTACAGTGAAGAAAACAGAAGGCGTCCAATAGCCAGTGTGGCTTTAACCTGAAGAACAGCAACATGTTCATTGAGAGCTTAGTACCTGCTCGATGTTTCACATGCACTTGTTCACTTCATCTTGACAAGAGCCCTGGGGTGTCGGTGTGGTAGTCCTTTTTTGGAGAAGAAAGCTGAAGCACAGCCTAGAGGCTCAGTAATTTTTCCAAGATCATACAACCAGGGAATAGCAAACAGGATTGGCACACTTAACCCCTACAACGATATGCTGTAGAATTAGGGGAGGACTCAGGCTTAGGCCAGGGCCACCTTACTGAGGGGGAGAAGCCCAGTTAGCTACTAGGCAAAGTGGGGGGCAGAGAAGGGGTTCCCAATATCTCCAGGAGCAAACATGGCAGAGCAGGAGAAAGGTGAGAAGAAGAATTGGGACTCTGTCCTCTCACAGCCATCAGATATCCCTGTGTGCCAGACTCCGCGCTGGGCCTCTACGCCCTTCATCCCGGCATTCCCCCAGCCTCAAAACTCATGCAGTATTTGAAAAAAGTGAAAACCTCCCTGGCTTTCATATTCATTAAAATACCCCCAAGAATGAATATTGCCACTAAAAATGAATGAAATGAATGGGGGGAAAGTAGTGCACTGTTTATCAGCTTTACAACCCGCAACCCATCCCTGAGAGCCTATCCAGGCATCCCCTCCTCAGCCCCCAAGAGGCCACAAGAGTTGCTCATTCTGTAGGTGAGGACATTGATAGGTAACTTATGGAGCTGGCATTCAGTAGAGGTTTGGGAACTCAAATCACAGGGTTTCTAATCAGTACCCTACTGTTGGGGTGACATTAGCCTCCAGCTAAGAGTCTATTCAGATGACTAAGAAGCCACATCCCCTGTTGAGTGTCAAGATAACTATTTCTCAGGTTGTATATGGTGAGGAGAGCATAGGAAAGGGGAAAGCTTGGGCTCAGAGAGGTTAAGTGACTTACCCAAGGACACACAGCAAGTCCATGGTGGCCTCAGGACTAGAACCTAAGTCCTCTTTGGCCTGGCCTCTTTCCTGCCTGCCTGCCACCCAGCACACATCCCAGCCCTCTGAGACACCGCCTGGCCTGCTGCATGAGCTCATGCAGACTGGATTCAGATGCGTGTGTTTCGCGTTGCCTGGCAGACTGCTTGGTGATTGTTCTAAACCCGTGTGGGCTTCTCCACTCCCCCAAGCTTCTATTTCTTTCCACACCCCCAGTGACTCCCCCCTCCCCCTCCCCCCTCCAGCCCAGCCCAGCAAGCCACACTCAGCAGGTGTTCAACAAACACTGCTGAGTGAGTGAGGCATTGGACCATCTGCAGGGGCCAGAGTGGGTGTCAGACTCCCCACCCCCAACCCAGTGCCAGCTCCAGGGCCCGGCATGGGTGTCCCTCTGCAGGTGAGCGTGATGGCGCTCGCGCTGCTGTCCCACTGGCGGTGGGTGGAAAAGACGGGGACTTCCAGGTGGAAGTGGTTCAGAGACCAAGCTGAGTCCAGAACATGAAAGGTGTGGTCTAGGCCAGGCAGCCCTCTACCCCACTGCCCTGCAACAGGGCCCTGGGTCACCTCCTTGTTCCTGCCAAGCCCCAGAGGGATGGGAGACCAGACCCCTCCCCAGGGGACAGGCTCCTGATCCCTGGTACCCAGGGGAGGGAGTTGACGAACCGCTCAAACAGCCTCATTTTGAATTTAGAAACTGCGGGGAATGTGTTAGCAGTGTGGGCAGCTGGGGAGAAAGAAGAGAAGACACAGGCTTGGGCTTGCTCACTGGGACAAACTGTGAATCCCTGGCGTCCCTTGAGGAGTCTGGCAGTGGGGCTGGGACATCCCAAGGATTCCCAGTCCTAAGGGCTTCCCCATTCTGTTGCCCTTTTGGCCCAACAGCTCCCTAACTAGAATATGCAGTGTTCGCATGGGGAGCTTGCCAACATGCCTATTCCTGGGCCCCCAGCCCCAGAGGGTCTAATCCAGGAGGTCTTACTTACGGCCCAGGAAGTTGCAATATTAACAAGACTCCCCCACTCCCAGTTCCCAGGTGATTTGGTGTAGGTGGTCTCTATGGAACCACTTCTTTGGGTTTTCTGCACTTACCTAGAAGCAGTCTGGTTGCAAAGCTGCAGCCCCACCCTCTGGCCAGAGGCCCCTCTTGTCATATGGTTCCAGAGAGAGTTTGAAGGCTGAAGCTGGCCCCTGGAGTGGGCTCACCCAGGGCCTGGAGTTGGTCCCCCCAACCCCTTCCCTCAAAGGCTAGCTGAGTGGTCATTACCCCAGGTTGTCACTGCAGCGCCTAAGGGACAGATGAAAGAAGGGTCCTGGAGAGGCAGGAAGGAATCTGCAGCAGAGGTCTAGAAGGATTGGCCCCCCAGGAGCGAGGGTATCACTCTGGAGAGGAGAGAGGACCGGCCATCTTCCAACACTGACTCTCCTGGACAGCCTGTGAGTGACCATCACATCCTGCAGAGTGGGGAGGGCCTGAAGATCAGCTAGCCCTTCCAGACTAGGGTGGCAGGAGCTTCTGTCCTGAGTATTTAGGTGCTTTCTGTAAGTGCACTCCAGGCTGAGGGTCAGTGTAAGGCAACAAGCTCTGTCTCAGATCAAGAGACAGTGATTGCCAGCTGGGAGGGCCATCCCACCTCCTGGACTCAGTTTTCCCATAAGGAGGAGATTGGGTTAAATCAGGTAAAGCAGCCGCTGTGTAATAGGGCCGCCTTGAGCACCATCTTGAGCAACTCTAGGATTTGGGGGCAAACAATTGAACACCTACAGACTGTGTGTCTGGACTGCTCTAAGCATTCTGCATATATTTATGTAAAATTTAATCTTATTTAAAACACTCATTTAATCTTCTACAAGGACACTGTGAAGTAGGCATTCATAGCTCCCCTTTACAAATGAGGAAACTGAGGCCCAGAAAGATTAAGGACCTTGCGCCAGGATTTCCAGTATGCGCCATAGTTAGAACTTGAACCTCTGTGTTCTGGCTCTTGACTGTGCCTCTGCTCACCACACTGTGGGTCCTCAAAACAACACAAAAAGCTCACCATGGTGTGTTAATGCCCTGTGTTGACTGTGGCCGTGGCTGGGACGTGAGAGCATGCACACCTCCTATTAGGCTTCCCGGCCACATTTCCAGTCTGTGGTTCTGTCACTCATAAGCAAGCCCCCCCGGAACAGAAGGGGACAGAGAAAGGCTACAGACCATGCTGTGGAGGGTTGGAGCCCCTGCTGGACTAGGTCCTTCTATTGGAGTTCACCCGAACACTCATGCCTCCCCTGGACTGAGGACTATTTGGGTCCACAGCCAATGGGAACAGCTTACTGTTTCTTGAAAAACACCTGTTCAATCCCATCTCTGGACCTGCATATGCTACTCTCTTATTCAAAAACACTTGTCCTTCTTCAAAGTTCATGCTATAACCCAACTATACCACAAGACTATGAGGAAGGGACCAAGGAGGGGGAAGGGAGGGGGGAGGTTTGGGTGGAGGGAGGGTAATGGGTCGGGCCACATCCATGGTGCATATTTTTATCTATAATAAAAATAAATAAATAAATAAATGAATAAATAAAAGTTCATACAAATGCCACCTCCACCATGAAGCTCTCCCAGATTCTCTCCTCCAACCAAGCAGACCCTGCCTGTCTCTGGATATCCCAGCCTGGTATCCCAGCACCAGCAGAGGCCCAGGCCACAGCTTCCCAGAGAGTCATAGGTGCTGGATAGTGGAATGAGGCAGAAATGGGAACGAAAGCCTTTGGTTTTCTGGCTCATTCACCATCTCATTTATTCTACCAAGCTTTTTTCTGAATTGAAAAAGAAAAAAAAAAATAGTGAATTCTATATCTGCCTATACATAAGGCTTTAAAAATCACATTAGTCATGAGAGCCTAAGCTATTTTCTCCTAAGGACTGGTCTGCTGACTGGTTTCCTTTGTGGACCCCATGGGTTTGTTTCTTCAGGCTGTGAAGAGTTTGTAGGTCAATCAGGCCATGGGGGATCTGAACCTCCTGCTGCCCTGACCCTGCAGGTGGGACTGGAAAAAATTGTGAAAAATATTTCTCTGCCTTCCAAGATCCTCCAGACTAACAGATAGGCTGGGCACGCACACATCAGTCCACACCTGCCTGCCCCCCAGTACTCCACAGCAAAGGGGCACGTGGCTGAGAGGGCGTGTCTGGGGCAGTCTTGGCCAAGCAGTCAGGAGCCTTCTCCACTTCCCCTTAGTTAGAATGGTTCTCTCCTCTGCTGGGCCTTGTAGAGGAGAGGGGGAGAGGAAGGGTGGAGGAGGGGAAAGAGACAAGAAAAGTGGGCTTGGAGAACACCTGGCTGAGCCTGAGTCTGTGCCTGCCCAGGGAATCCGTCCCAGACAAGTGACTGTCACAGGCTCAGCCAGCAGAGTCAGCCTTGGCGTATCAGTGAATGAATGGAGTTGACGCTGGAGATGGATTTACAGGTACGTGGCTCTCTGCTGGGAACACTGATGTGTTCTTGCTCTTTGCACTTGGCATTTGACAATAACAAGTTGACTTTTCCTCTTCTCCTTCCTACTTCATCTTCCAACCCCTGGTGCAGCACTACGCCTACACATACACACCTACGCACGAACCACAGGCATCCACAGTTGCACACACACAGACGTACCAATAGACTTCAACAAATAACACGAGAATACAACACTGCCTATGCACTTCACACAATAATACACACACCCAAGGCACACGAGGCCCATGTCCTTACACACCTGTGCACACACTACCCATGCTCAAACATAATCTCACAAATGATGCTTCTATACATACATGCAGACCTGCATTCTCCATATGCAAACAGAAATACCCACCACTTGAAGAACACTCCCACTGAATCATGTGCTTATCCTACTTCTAGGGGTTTCTTTCTTTCCTTTCCCACACACAGATCTTGTTTTCCAATTCACAAGGGGCTACCCTTTGCTTCTCTCATGCCTAACCTGTTAGAGGATGGCCTCTGCGCTAGGCAATGCGTGCGTATAAAGATGAGTAGAACTCAGCATTATCCCTCCGGAGGCTCATTGTTTAGTGGAGGAAACAGACACAGAAAGTGACAAATATAACTGGTGCGATCACTCAAATCACAAACTATTTCCCGAGGACCTGCTACATGCGGGAGCCATGCTGGGCTTTGGGAATATGGAAGTCAGCAAGGTCTAATCTTTCTAGCATCAAGGAACTTCCAGAATGAAGGGGACAGAGAAAAGCAGAGAAATACATGTAATATGTTGCCCTAGTGTACAGAGAACAGTGGCAGCCCAGAAAAGAGAATGATTAACTATTTGGGGGAGAGAAAGGTGTCTTAGTATATTCAGGAGGCCATACACTGGTAACTTCTAAACTACAGAAATTTATTGTTCACAGTTCTGAAAGATCAAGTGGCCAGCAAATTCGGTGTCGAGTGAGGGCGTTGCAGAAAGGCAAAAGCGCTCCTTTAAGCCTCTTTTATAAGGGCACTAATCCCATCCATGAGGATAGAGCCCCATCACCTAATCATTTCCCAAAGACCACACCTCTTAATGGCAACAACACATTGGGGATTAGATTTCAACATATAACTTTTGGCTGGACACAAACACTCAGACCATAGCAAAAAGCTTCACAGAGAAAGTGCCACTGGGTTTTGTAGGATGAAGAGGAGTTCACCAAGAACCTAAAGCTGGTTGACATTTGGCATAAAACAAGAGCAGAGACCTCAGAGGGGCTCATCAATAGTTCTGTGTGTCTGGAATATAATGATGAGTATGGGTGATCCGGACAGGAGGTCTGAGGCAGAAGCTGAAGCTGAAAAGATAATCAGAGGAAGAAAACACCATCTCCATTTTATAGTTGGGGAGGTAAACAATAAAAAACAGCTGCCTTTTTCCTCTGCTGGGCCCCTTCCTGCTCTTACAGTCTGCCTCCAGTCCTACCGGGCCATTCTCTCTGAGTGAGACAAGGCTGCTTGCTAGTGGCCAAACAAGTTAAAAGCTCAGGCAAGTGGGAGGCATTATTATTGCCTGTGATGATTATTCTCTAAAGCCCAGCTTGGCAGGGTTTCTGCCTCCAATAATCAGCAGCTCAGCAGGCCCAGGCCAGGGCAATTTGGGCCTTTGAGGCTCAGCTGCCCCCAGCCCTGACCCCATCCCCTGCCTGGCAGCTGGTGGGCAGGCTGTTGGCCTTTCCGACCAGCAAGCCAGTGTCTCCCCTTGGGAACACCTCATTCTCCCCTGCTGGCCCTCACTCACCCCCCCCCCCCCCCATTAAGCCAGCCTCCCCCTCCCACACCAATTAGCTCTCCTCAGGCAATTAGCATTTCCCTACTCCTCAGAGTTTTCTCCTTCCTTCAGTCTGCGGAGGTGGAAGGGGCTGAGTCATTTTCCTGAAAGGAGTGTTGGTGAGGACTCAGGCGCCTCCCCCGCTAGCTGTGGGGTCTCAGGCGCCCAGTTTCCTCATCTGCAGATGGGGATATTAATCCTGCAAGATGAGAACGAGGGGCTCACGCCCGCCATGTGGGCCTGGGCAAGTCCCTTGCCAACTCTTTCTTCCCCGGTGAAATACAGAGGTTAAGTCTGACGCCTCCAACTAGCAATGCTTAAGGGACAACTCCGACCGGCCCACCAGCAGGTTTGGCCCAGGCCGCACCATTCTCTGCTGCCTCACCTCAGACGGCACACATGGCGCCCGAGGGCACTGACTTTGTGATGCCTGGACTGGCTGGTCTCAAAGGCTACACGAAGCTCCTCTGTACCTGTCCGTGGCTCTGGATTATGGATTATGGGACAGGCCAGAGAGATACAGCTGGACTAGAATGAGAAGCCATATGCCCCCATGCAGCCAGTTCAAGACACCACTCACCCAGTCTCCCTTCCCCAGTCCAGGGCCACCTCACTCTCAGCTGCACCTTTGCCCCAGGCCCTCCCTGTTCTAACCTGCGCTTGTGTCAGCAGACTTCTATGAAAACAACTCAGCTTGGGTCATGCTATTCTTTCGCTGGACACCACCACCTATTTGCCTGAACCCCTTACTGGGCATTCAAGGCCCTTCTCACTCCAGCCCCTGCTACCTTCCCAGCCTCCTCCCCATTTCCCTTCCCCTCTTCTTCCTGGGTGCTCCTGCCCCTACACCCCCACATCCTTGCCCCTCTGCACAGGCCTTCCCTGATTTCTCCTCAGAAATGCTTTTTATTTTATTTTTGAGACAGAATCATGCTCTATTGCCCTGGGTTGAGTGTCATGGCTTCATCGTAGCTCCATCATAACTCACGGCAACCTCTAACTCTTGGGCTTGAGCGATCCTCTTGCTTCAGCCTCCCAAGTAGCTGGGACTACAGGCGTGCACCATTAGCCTGGCTACGTTTTGTATTTTTAGTAGAGTCAGGGCTCCCCCTTGCTTAGGCTGGTCTTGAACTCCTTAAACTCAAGAAATCCTCCAACCTCAACCTCCCAGAGTGCAAGGATTACAGGCATGAGCCACCACACCCGGCCATCAGAAATGCCATTGAGTCTGTCTCATGTTGCCGCCTTTGGAAAGCTGTCCCTGACTATCCCCAGGTAGAGGCAGAGTCCTTGCTCTCAATGTCCCTCAGCTAGAGCAAGTGCAGGCTGTAGTGACATCGGCTGTGTAAGCTCCTTCCCCTTACGGTGCACAGGGTAAACACCTACTGATCACCTCACAGAGGCCAGGCCCTGAGCAGGAGGGCAACAAGCCCTGTCTTGGGCACCTTGTATCTTCAGAGCCCAGAAGGGAGGCTGGACACGATGCATAGATGTGTAGTACTACATGTTTGCTGTAGAAATAAACGGCAGATAAGTGTTAAGCATTGCCCTCTCCCACCCTAACTCATTTAAATTGCAAAAGACAGGAAAATGGACACACATGATGCCCCACGCTTTGGAATAATGATTCCCTTCTTTGCCCCTTTGCAAAAGGTCAAACCATTTACAAAGACCTTGACGTCCTCACCAACCCCCCTGCAAATAGCGCCGACCTGGGTTCTGTCATATCTGTGCTGCAGAGGAGGCCAGAAGAGCGGAGGCTCGAGGTGGCAGAGCGTGGGCGAGCCCCGGCCTCCCTGGGAACACTGCTGCCCTCTCGCCTGGCCACTGCCTCCTCCCTCTGGGGTGGCTGCGGGTTCTGTCTTTCTCTTGTCACGCAATGTGAATACAAATCCTGCTGGTTGCTTCTGTGTCTGTCTTTGTCTCTCTGGGTTTTTCTCTTCCCTTGGTTATTTATTTCCCTCTTTAGTTCTCCTGGGCTCCCACTCCTGGGTGTCACTAGCCTTTGCTCGCTCTCTCTCCCTCTTGCTCTGTCTCTCTCAGGTTTTATCAGTTGGTTTTCCTTCGCCTGAGCTGGTGTCTGCCCACCCCTCTTCCTAATTAGCCTCCCTTCTCTCGCTCTGACTCTCCGTGCCATGGGTGGTGGGGGTGGGCAGCCACCACAAGGAGGGGAACATCTTAGCAGCCTGCAGAAAATGGGCCAATTAAAGCCACGAGGCTGCTCAGGCAACTGAACAAGAAGGAGGCGAAAATAGCCCCAGGCGGGTCGAGCTAGAAAGATAAATAGAGAAAAGTGGAAAAAGAGCAAAACAAATGTAAAGTCCAAAGTCACAGCCAGACCGCAGAGGGGATGGCTTCTTTTCTCCCAGACAATGGGGTTGGACTCTGGCCGCTGCTTGTCCAGGTGTCCCTGCCTCATCCTCTACTCCTTCCCAGCCTTTCTTCCCACTGGAGGCAGCCTCAGGCCTGCCAGAACCCCCAGGTGTCCCAGGATCCCACCTCATCCCTCCAGGCTGAGGGGACAGTGGCCCCACATAGGTCACCTCGCACCAAGTGCCCCCTGAGGGTGTAAGGTCCTGGGAGAGGTGCCTGCCCCCACTGTGCACAGCCGGCTTTCTTTATCTCTTGGATTCCCAGGAATCCAGGCCTGCACTGCACCAGGCCCTCCCTCGTTAGGGACAGAAGGAGAGACTGTGGGTCTGGCAGGCCCTATCCCAGCCCGGGCAGCTCACAGGCCAGTGGGGGAACCAGAAAAATAAATGGGCAACTACAAGCAGCCTGGCCATGTTAGAAGGCCACAGAACTCAGCCTGGAGAGTCTGGAAAGAATCCCCAGGGAATTGCTATCTGCCCCAGCCTGCAGAGTCTGCAGGGGAGGCTGCATACAGTGCAGCAGTGGGGGCTGGAGGCTGTATCCACTGGAGGAAAATGCGGGGACTATTCAAGGAAAGGAAAGAAAAGAAATCCCACAAGGTCTTGGAGGAGTTGGGGGTGGGGGTAAGAAAATGGAGGGAAGAAGTGCTCTTAGTCTGGAACAAAGAGCTGGGAATTTATGCTCAACAGACCAGGGAGTCATGGAGGGTGTTAGGCAGAGGGAGGACCACCAGGATATGCTCCTTTTTGGAGATTCTGCTGCCTGCAGGGAGGGGAAGATGGAAGGCTGAAGGCAGACAGAACAGGCTGGGTGATACCGCAAACCACTGGGGAAGGTGCAGCAGCCCTACAGTGACAATAGCCATGAGAAGGTGGAAACCAAGGTATGGAGGGGACATTAGCAGAGGTCGGGGAACCCAGCTTGTTGTGGCTAGGCCCCTACCCAGTTCAAACCCCTTCAGTGGCTCCTGTGCTTACGAATGACAGGTAAACTGTGCGTCATCTGAAGCCAGATGTCCATCTTGTTTGTCCCAAGCCCACAGCTTGTGGCCTGTTACTTGTCAGGTGCTAAAAATATTTGTTAGATGAATGAGTTGTTCGATCCATCATTCCCTGGCTGGGCTCCAAGGCCGGGCCTGGATGTGACCAAGCAGCCTCCCTCCCCTCCTTCTCAGCTGCCCCTCCTCTTCCCACCTCGAGTTGCCTGGATTCATCCCACTCCTGTGCCTTTACTCCTTTTATCGCCTCCTTCTAGAATGCTCTCCCCTTACTCTCACACACCCAAATCCTCCCATCCATCAAGATCTGGTTCCAGGGCTCCTCCTACACGCAGTCCTCCCGCCTTGCCTCCCTCCAGGTGCTGAGAGCAGCTTATCCCATGGCAGCACCACTTTAATAAGACACCTTATTCTTTGTGTCTACCTTAGTATCCCCCATAAACTCAGAGTATCTTTAAAGCAGAAATCTGGGTCTGATTCAACAGTCCTCAGGATAGGGCCTGTCCCAGAGAGAGGTCTCTATGAAGACTTGATAGGAAAAGAGGAGGAAAGCAGGAAGGAACGGAAAGGAGGGAGGGAGGGAGGGAGGAAGGGAGGAAGGAAGGAAGGAAGGGAGGACGGGAGGAAGGGAGGGAGGAAGGAAGGGAGGAAGGGAGAAAGGAAGGAAGGGAGTGAGTGAGTGAGGGAGGGAGGGAGAGAGGAAGGGAGGAAGGAAGGGAGGAAGGGAGGGAGGGAGGAAGGAAGGAAGGAAGGAAGGAAGGGAGGAAGGAAGGGAGTGAGTGAGGGAGGGAGGAAGGAAGGGAGGAAGGGAGGAAGGGAGGGAGGGAGGGAGGAAGGAAGGAAGGAAGGAAGGAAGGAAGGAAGGAAGGAAGGGAGGAAGGAAGGAAGGAAGGAAGAACAAGGTTTGTACTTGGGGAAAAGGAAAGCTTTGTTGCTCATGAAGGTAGCAACCGGTTTGGCGGCCATTCCAAGAGGTTGAGAAGCAAAGCCTCAGCCAGAAGCCAGGCACACGTGCTTCAAAGAAGAGCCAAAGGGAATGGGATTTTATGCTGAGCAGAGAGGTGAACAAGTTATAGGAGGATTCCTGAGTATTTTTGAAGGGAAATCATACACACATAATTGTGTTTTCTCTCTTTCATCCCATCGTGGCTAGGAATTCAGTTTTAATGAGTTTCTGGGGCCCTCTAGGCTGAGATTTATATTTTTAATTCACGACTATAAAAATATTTGTTGTTCATTTTAGATTCAAATTTAACTGACCGTCCTGTGTTTTTATTTGCTAAGTCTGGCAACCCTACGAACAGATTATTGACAATATGTCATTTTGATTACTATTATTAAATTCTTATCACCCATCTTTACATTTTAGCACGATGACGTGCTGCTCCATTCATTTGAGATCATTTCTTTCTGACTTTACTTGGTCTACAGAATTTCCCAGACGTTGCTGCCACAGGATTAACATTTTTGTAAGCATTTAGTTAAATACTTGAGCTTGGCTGCCTCAAGAAGACAGCACATAGTTTTACAATGTGTTATGCACAGATAATGCGTTTTTAATTGTGAATGTATTTATTGAAGGCAAAGGAGGTATTAAATGAGTTCTCATGGGTCAGTAATTGCAAATTGAGGAAGGCTGCTCCTAATCCTCCCTTCTCATGCTGTTATATTTCTGTTTGTCTTTTGTCTCTTCCTGATTCCTGGATCTATCTCCCCCCACTTCTGATTTTCCTACTACCCTCTTAAACTGAGACAGTAATTGGAAACTGTCCCTCAGCTTCCAAGCCCGGTCCATTCTTAGGTAAATCTAAAAGTACTCAGACCATAGACGCCTTTAGGCTGCTTCTCATATGTAAAGCCCCCAAGGTCCCTAAAAATACACAGAGCATCACTACAAGCACCTGCTTTGTCCTCAGGATTTCTCGGTAGTTACACTGATGACAGATCTGTTGATAAACCTCTTAAGGCTAGGTATGCTTTAAAATGTGCTCAGGCCTCCCAAGAGGCCAGGTAAGGCGTAGTGGCCATGCCTGTAATCCCAGCACTCCAGGAGGCTGAGGTAGATGGATCACTTAAGATAACAAGTTCAAGACCAGCCTGAGTAAGAGCAAGACCTGGTCTCTAAAAATAGTCATGCGTTGTGCCAGGCAACTGTAGTCCCAGCTAGTTGAGAGGCGGAGGTAAGAGGATTGCTTTAGCCCAAGAGTTCGAGGTTGGTGTGAGCTATGATGCCCTGGTATTCTACCAAGGGTGTCAAAGTGAGACTCTGTCTCAATTTAAAAAATAAAATTAATGTGCCCAGGCCAATTTACAACACAATTCAATTGGAGTAAATATATCTTTCATGTTTGAAGTCCTTGTCTCTACCTCACAATTTTCGATCTCTTTTCAACCTCCATTTCTACCAGGCCACCAAGCCAAGGAGAATATGCTAGGTCCTTCCTTCCAAAGGACGCTTTTTACTTCTTACATTTGAACTTTCTGCAGCATGTGACACTATTACTATTCCTTCTTTCTGGAAACAACCACTGACACATATTATACCTTTACAATACTTTTTCCTTTAAACATGTTAATGAAATAATTAAAATTACAACATGGCTTAAATAGTAATAGGATACACACCCATACACCCACAGGCTACCTCCTATCTTGAGAGCTAAAACATTACAAATACTATTGAATGCTAGATTTCCAGTACCCGTCTCTTTACTACTCAAAATATTGGCCTCGGTTTTTGGATTTTATCATGGTGAGACAGATCCTGTACATTACATGTCTGAGATTTTGAAGGTGGTGCTTCAGTACTACCCAGATGCCTTCATGAGAAACCACTGCAGGGTAACAAAATCCTAATCCCTAAATGACAAACACCATTTTCTAAGGGCTTTGTAGAGAAGTTTTAAATGAATATATTCATAGATCTATAAGGGAAGGCAAGAGTGAATAATTTCTTCTTCTTATAGACAAAAGAGCCTTTGGTTTAAGCACTAATCTAACGATAAGGGAAGACGTTCTGGAACAACCGTCAAGGAGCAGAATGGAGCAATCTCTCAGACTCAGCCTCTGCCTTTGTTGCATTACGTTGGGACAGGGTAGTAGTGCATGCCCCCGGCTCCTGCATGCGGTGTGCTCGTGCCTCCTGGGGATCTCAGCAGATTGTTGTATCTTGAATGACCAAATTCCTCATCCTCCTTGGATTCTGCCCCAACTCTGCACGCTCCCAGGGGACCTAGAGTCATTGGTTTTCATTCCATTTTTTAACACTAGTTTGAGTTTTTGACAGACTCTGTCCTCTTGCTGGTCTCTTTCTTGCCTCATCATTGGTCCAGAAGTGTCACCCTATTGTCCATGAACAGATATCTGTAATCTGATCCCTGGGGTGATCATCACAGGATGGAATCAGAATGTGGCGAATGACATTTAGTAAGGGTTCTATTAAACAGGCCTTCAGACTGAGCTTCTCTGTGGTAACTATTATTACATTCATGTTATAGATAAGGCCAGTGAGTCTAAGGAAGGTTAAATAAAGTGCCTAAGGTTCTATACCTCGTAGAGTAGCAAAATACAGAGTCTCGATTTGGACTCAGGCATCCTGGGCTTCAGACTGTGCCCTTTTCATTGTATTTTTTCATCATAGTATGCAATTAAATTCCCCAATTCTATGTTCAACCCTCTGATTGGATAATCTAACTCAGGAGTCCTCAAGCTTTTTAAACAGGGGGCCAATTCACTGTCCCTTCGATGGTTGGAGGGCCGGACTATAGCTAAAAAAAAAACAACTATGAACAAATTCCTATGCACACTGCACATATCTTATTTTGAAGTAAAAAACAAAATGGGAACAAATACAATTCACACCGCTTCATGTGGCCCGCGGGCCGCAGTTTGAGGGCCCCTGATCTAACTGCGTTACATCAGTTCTTCAATGCGTAGCAGCGACGAACTTTGCAAATCTCTCTATGCCCCCACCCCCCAATGTCTCATTCTGCTCTGGCTTGGGAGAGATGGGGTGCTGTCCTCCGTCCCCTCTACTACCCTGAATCATTGGTGAATCCTCATATATCACAAGGGCTGAGAAACCAAAAGTCCTTTCATTCTACAACCTTCCCTATTCCTAGTCCCTTCTGCCTATTTCAATTGTTGCTGATTCTGAGATCTCCCTTTCACGTGAGAGGATACTGAGCTATAGAAGAAGTTTTAAAAACCATTTAATTATATATTCAACTTGTAAATGGTTTTGCATTAGCTTTCATTTATTAAAATGTCCTTTGAGAAGTCAGGAAATGTTCAGGGAGTCCAGTTAATAGGCCCTGGTACCGACACTCAGGGAGGGTTATGCCTCCCGAGTGAAGCAGATGCTTGAATCATTTCAAAGCTTATTTGAAAGTTCAACAATGAAAGTATTACTGCACAAGGACATCAATACAAGGCTTAGATAAAGGGTATGGTAGAAAGGCAGTGGGTGATACTTTAGATGAACAAATACCTTTTCACAATCTATTTCAATTCTGTGCTTAAACTAGGAGTTACATTTATCTTCTAAATTAACCATTGCTAAGAGGCATCAGACTATAAAGTGTTACGTTACCAGTAGAATGAAGTGATAAAAAGTGATAAAAGAGTTAAACTATTTTGAACTGATGACTGGAGAGATACTACAGAATCAATGAGTTTGGTGCAAAAGATGGATAGGAAGGGGCGTAAGTGAGCTCAACCTCTTCTGAATGTTGAAAGAGATATACCAAGAAGATTGATACTCTAGGTGGGTCCAAATATAAGTAACAACACCACAGATTGGGATAGAGGGGATTGCAGTTTTCATTTTTTCTCTCTATACGAGTAGGGATACAATTAGGGTTTACTGGACCAGAGGACCCAGCTAAACCAAAAGGGAGAAGGTTCTGGAATGGAACAACTGGGACCAAAAGACATCATCAAGCTAAGCAGGGTCCCAAGAGTTCCTCCAGGCTAGCAGAAATCCTCTAAAACAACCAGGCATCAAGGCCAACATCCATTAATAACTTGGGCAGCTAACATGACCGGGGTACTTAGAAGGCAGGTTTTTGAGGCACCAGGATGATCACGACACTCTGGAAATAGAATAGATACCAGGACTATAGACATTTAGTGATGTGAGATTGCACCTGTTGGGACTGGCATTGGGCTTCTAACATGTTTTCAGTCTTATTTCAAGAACTGGCCAGATGGAGTCGTTAAGTACCAGAGCCTATTTATTTCCTAAAGCCTTCTGCTAAATCTGTATAATAAACTCATTACAACTAAAACTTTGGTAACTCTGCCTGTTTACCTCTTACTTACCAGCCCATCTTACTGCCCGCAGGCTGCAAGCTGAGTATGTGAGGAGTGTCTTGCTCACCTGTGGTGTTGGATATCGTGAAATTATGCACAGACCTTTTTTTTCTGCTTATCAGCTTTTGTAGTGTTTATGTATTTAACGCATAGCCCAAGACAAGTCTTTTTCTTCCAGTGTGCAACAGAGAAGAAAATAAGGCTGAAAATTCCTGGTAGATAAACCCTTGCCTGTTTTTAGTTTATAGTAAATAGATGATGATCTTCCCCTATAGGATTGGGGATAATATTGTTTCAACCACTCAAAATAGACCTCTTAGGTTGCCTACTGTATTAGTTAAGTTTGTGGCTAGATTTATAAGAGGAAAGAAAAACTAGTAAAAGACACAGTTAAAAAAATAAAATGAAGATCTTCAGTGCACAATTCATAGGCATTTGGGGGCTAGATTATAGCCCGAAATGAAAGAGAAAAAGCTGAGGAAGGAGACATCTGGGAAACAAAGGGGAAAAGACCAGCAAGGTATCCCCAACGGTGAGAGATTTCAATGACAGGGATGCTTAATACGTGGTTTTGAGTTGTTTATGTTATTGGAAACTTAGCTGTTTCTCTGAATCCATGAATTTTATGTTTGTTATATTTTAATCAAAATGGAAGAAGAATAGTTTCCACATAGATAATGCAGGGAAATAAACATACTGTTGGAATAGCAAGATGAACCTTCAATTTAAGAAGCAGCAGGACTGGGAATCCTGCTTGACCGTTCACACCAGTGAAATGCCCAAGAAGCTGCAAGGTCTGGGGAGGGAAATCAGTTTAATATCAAATGATCTGATAATTTTTTCAAGACATCCCATCTCCAGCCCATCAGAACAGAGAGCAATTCTCTATACATATTTTCTTCCCAGTCTGTAATTCATTACAGATCCATCCTTAAAAAAAAAAAAAAGAAAAAGTAAAAGCTAGACTTTAAGGAACTTTTGATCACTATAAAAATACATTTATAATCATTTCAAAATGATGAATTTTGAAAATTAGCCTCCCACATCCTGAAAGTTCACCTTTAAAGACTTCAGGGAGGTAGATGTGCAACCCCTTAGAATTAAAAGAATATACAGAATTCTATCCATTCTCTTTGTTACTAAATCTTTTTTAATAAAATGCCCATCAGCACTGTCTTTCAAAGTTGAGAAACTCCTTTTCTTAGATAATTTCTCGTAGAATGCCAATTTTTTAAATATTGTTTTAATTTTTTAATTTTTACATATACATGTATTTATTAGGTTTCCATTTTTTGCCTTCACAGAATTAAAAAGGCTTAATATTTAATAACAATAACAATGTTTAAGATAAGGACTAGAAACAAAAACCTCCTAAAGAACAAACAAACATAAATCAATCAGAAAAGGAATCAGACAATTGCTACATTGAAATATTAAGCAACAATAATAGTAACAATGATGCAAAAGAGGAAGATTCACGTTGTCAAATAAGAGTATGTCTATGATAGAATGCTTTGACTCTGAGATTCAGTATGGAGTCATCAGTTAACTGTTATTTTTTTATAAGTCTAAAAAAAAGACAACCAATATTTACAAATAAAAATAAAAAATAATTTCTATTATAAATTAGAATGCCAATATTTTTAGATTGCTTTTAATTGCTCTCACAGTATGCTTTTGATTTTCAACAAAAACGTTAATTTTTTAGTGTCCCCATACATATGAGAAGATTAGAGCTCATCAATTGACGATTCTGGAGTTTCACTTTTATGTGGTGGGAACAGGAACAACCTCACATCTTCTAGCCATGAGACTGAATGAACAGGAATAAGTGAAGGATGAATCATGGCCTGTGCCCCAAATCCTTTCCCCCCAAACTTTCCCCAGGACACTGCACCTTTTGTGTGTCAAGGCAGACCTTACTTAAGCTACTTAAGACAAAGTACAGTAAAGCTCAGCTTTACTGCAGAGCTTCTGAAACTAACAATGCTATTATCTGCCAATGGGATGACATGAATTATAAAATAAAGCAAGGTAATTAGGCCAAGATGATTCATCAGAACCACAAAGAAATGTATAACATTATTATCATGTATTTAAAATTTACCCTATATTGAGGTATCATTCTGAGTAGAGAATTACATGAAGCCCACACTCAACTCTTTAAGTGCAAAGCAGAAACAAGTTTCCTCTGCCTCTCTCTGGCCATCTCTTTCTAGACAGCAATAAGAGTAAAGCTGATTTAAATGTTATCAGATTGAACAGTTTATGCAGATTTTTCACATCAGCATCTCATTACCACAGTGACACTTGAAGGTAAAGTTGACCTTTGAATACCTTATGTGAAAGATGGAAAAATGCTAAGCAGAGAGAGGGTCCTGATGGGGGCACTGTGGAGGCTCAATCCAGATTTTATGGCCATTTCTGAGTCGCATGGAGCACTGTTAAGGAGCAGCACTCTCAGCTGAACCGAGCCCCCTTATCAAGAGGGTGTTAGGTCTCACCAATCCCTCAAGCCAGCAGATAACCCGCTTGCCTTTTTGTTGCGGTCATCATTAGACAGCACTTTCCTTTCCACGATTTAGGAGTTCTCAGATGCCTCTTAAACCCAACTAAAAACTGAGTTGAAGTTTCCCTTTTTCTAGCAACTGTTTTCTTTTCA
This sequence comes from Loris lydekkerianus, assembly GCA_963574355.1. Taxonomy (NCBI): domain Eukaryota; kingdom Metazoa; phylum Chordata; class Mammalia; order Primates; family Lorisidae; genus Loris; species Loris lydekkerianus. The sequence continues at coordinate 20,720 of CAUYPK010030968.1, forward strand.
GCTTTAAGTGTTCCATGCTGATTGTTAAAGTTTCATCCCATCACGGCACTGCTTTTAAAAATCTCCCCCGTGCCAGACTACATTCTTCTCCTTCCCACCAGAAGGGAGTCCTAGGAGAATGGGTCCAAGGTTGTCCCTGCTCTGACTCGGAGGGTGCTGTGCTGTGTCAGATGCTGGCAGACGGACCCAGGGAGTAAGCGGTTTGGATGAAGACCTTGGCAGGCATTTTGCAGCACTGGCTAGATTTAGTTTAACAACTTTTCAATTAAACCCCAGGCCTTTCTGGAGTAAGAAAAAAGAGTAAAAACAGAGTGAAGATAGGAGAGAACTGAGGAAAAGAGAGAGATCTAAATGGGCCAGGCTTTGGGAAGGCAGGAGGAAGAAGATTGATCTAGGCAGGGTTATTTTTTGTTTGTTTTTATTGTTGGGGATTCATTGAGGGTACGGAAAACCAGGTTACACAGATTGCAATTGTTAGGTAAAGTCCCTCTTATAATTGTGTCCCACCTCCAAGAGGTGTGCCACACACTGTGACCCCCCCACTCTGTCCCTCCTTCCCTCTGTCCACTCCCTCCCCCATCCCCCACCCCCCATCATGCACTTGGTTATAAATTGTCCTCATACCAGAGTTGAGTACATTGAAGTCTTCTTTCTTCACTCTTGTGATGCTTTTCTAAGAAGAATGTGTTCCACCTCCATCCAGGTTAATTCAAAAGATGTAAAGTCTCCATCTTTTTAAATGGCTGAATAGTATTCCATGGTGTACATATACCACAGCTTGTTAGTCCATTCCTGGGTTGGTGGGCATTTAGGCTGTTTCCCCAGTTTGGCAATTGTAAATAGAGCTATAATAGACAGTCTAGTGCAAATGTCCTTATGATAAAAGGATTTTTTTTTTTTTTCCTTTTGGGTAGCTGCCTGGATTGCAGGATCAAATGAAATGTCTAGCTTGAGTTCTTTAAGGATTTTTTAAAATTGTTTTTCAGTTTATAAGACACTTCCTTCACTAAATTAGACTAAGCTGTTCACACAGCAGTTTTCCCTCCTTAGAGATCTGGGAAAATGAATAGTTCTAGCAACATGATAAACGTTCTATTTTAATTATGAAGCACTAGCACATTTGAAACCTAATAAAACTATGACATGTGGGAGTCTCAGAGTCATGTCACAATGAAAAGGACATGGTCTAGAAGAGAAAATTCCAGTTCATAGTAATTCAATTTCTTTACTGTCATTAATACCATCAAATGTGGGAGGCTGGTAGATATTACGGGCACTTGAAAATTATTTTTTGCCTTGTTGGTAATACACATTCGCCTTTGGTCTTCACAATCACATCCTGAATTAGGCAGGTCACACGGAATCATTCCTACTTTACCCACGAGAGGCTGAGGATTAGAAGTTAAGTGACTCCCTAATGAATGTGTTGTCAGCAAGAAGCACAGGTGGTCAGTATGGAAAAATAGGTCTTCCTCTTCCTGCCTGGGACACTGACCACATCACAAATTCCAGCCAGCCTCTCTCAAGACACTGCTTTCTTTGTTCATGGAGGAGGCATTTGGCAAACAGCAGTGAACTAAGACTTTATTTTCTGTAAGAATTGCATCATCCAGAAATAGAGAATATTGCACATTTGGGCTTTATCTCAATGTGGAATGATTTCACTCAATGTGGATGATAAAAAGGTAATAACTAATTGTATCATTTTAGTTTAAAATGAAAAAATATCACAAATGGTGTTCTAGCCTAAGAAATGGTTGTTACATTGTTCACATGTGAACACAAGTCAAGTTTTGGGGTAGAAATCTCCAAATATTTGTCTGAATACACAGAAACTGGTGGGAACTTTTTATGATAAATTTGTTTCCCTGAGATTTCTTGGCTTCCTAAGTATAGACAATGTGGAATGAGACTGTTTTTAAGTAGGAAGTGAAGTGTAGGATTTTATACATACAATAACTAAGAAAATGCCATGAAGGCTACGTTGAACAGTTTGATGAGAATATTTCAGATTGTATATGAAACCAGCACATTGTACCCCTTGATGGCAGTAATGTACACAGCTATGATTTAACAATAAAAAAAAAAAACTACCTAGGTCTATTATACTTGGATTTAAAACTCTTTTAATTAGGAAGAGAGGTACTATTAGCATTAAAGAATTTTGCTAACAATGTCAATTGAGAAATGAATAAATATAGACATAAAATTCCATGTTATAGAAAACTTGGAGAAAGCAGATATGTCAAATGGTTTAATGGCTGAAAAAATACTTCAAGAACAATTTAATGAATATTGTAATAATAATTCTGATAGTATTATATATTCTAATTGGTTTTTAATTGATATTGGTTATGAATATTTTAGATGTCTTACTTTTGGACCCTGCCTAAGAATAAAAATGTCCTGGTAAAACTAACTGTACATTTGTTTTTCACATAATTCTTGTGGATAATTAAAGTTGATTAAAAAATGCAAGCAACTTCATTGAATTTCTCCATTGCCAAAAGTACAAGTGTATGGTTAAGCAAGACAGACCTTACTAGGGAATCTTTAATTCATCCGAATCAAAGTAATGAATTTACACAATTGGACAAAAGAAAAGGTTAAACTGACTGGCAAGTAACTGTACAGTTTTAACCAATTTTGGTTAAAATGAAAATGTTAGAAATCACAATATCAGTCTACATAGCCTGAAGATGAAACCGAGGTAAGTACACGTTTATCTGTGTTGAAAAACAAATGCAAAATCAAGCATAGGCCCTGCTGACAGGTGGGAAGGCACTAAGGCTATCCACCCCTTGATTGTTTCTTATTTCAAAATTTGTGGTGATTTTTGAGTTATAAATAACAAGTATATTTTTAATGTACTTTAAACCTAGGCTAAGTAAAACAGTAACTGGGCCTTTAAGACAGTGGTTCGCAACCTTCCCAATGCCCACCCTTTAATCCAGACGATGTCATCACATCCGGTACTGAATGTGGGCATATCTCCATGTGGACGGACCACCTGGAGACAGACGGAGGAGCGCTGTCTCTAAGACCATCGAAAATATGTGTCTTCTGACCCCCAAGGTGTCACAACCCAGAGGTTGAGAACTGCTGCTTTAAGGGAAGACAAAGGTCTTGTAGAAATCTGCTTCAGTTAATTGTCACATTCAAAACAAATATAATTTCAAAGTTCATTGCTGATAGAGATCTTATAGAGATGTACATAGTAAAAATAATCTACATCCTAAAATTCAATTACTGTATTAGTGATACAATGTTGATAAACTGAAAACACATCATTCTTTACTGAGTTATCAAAATTAAAATCGAGACTTTTCATTCAGAAAGAGAAAATTTCAGGCATTCGACAATTGTCACACCCTTTGTCCCTCATTTTCTTGGTTAATTATTAAGGACTCTTTGGAGCTTTAAGAAAGTATCTCTTTTCTTTCTGGGAAGTAAGGTCTGAGAAGTAAAGGGAGCCAGATTGGAAATGTGAAAAATTGAAAAGGAAAAAATAAAAATGAAGAACATTACTTTCGACAAAGAAAAAAGGATCTCATTTTCTCACCTTTCATTCTTTCTCCACCAAATACAATTACCTTTTAAATATTTTTCAATGGCATTTCTATTCACAAATTATATTTTATTTGTACACAGGTCTAATCTAGCACAGAATGCATAGACTCAAGGTAAAATTTGAGCTGATATGTCCTGAAAGGGAAGTGGGCCCATCACCATCTTAAAATCAAAACTATAACCTCTAGCACACATATCTGGGAATACATTTGTTATAACTTTCTGACTCCTAAAAGTACACTGTCTATAAATCATAGCTCTTTGACATGAATTCTAAATTTTTAAAAGCAGGCATAACTTGGCTATTTTAAATGAACCTAAAATACCTGCAAATTTGAGCTTGGTCTTTTGTGAATCCTCAGAACACAAAAATAGTTTTAAATCTTCACTATGGCGATTTACAACATAAAGAATATTTTTCATGTGTTTCAGATTTAATGTACACAAGAAATATTTTAACATTACAAATTCACTTATTATTTTAAGAACCAAAAAGGATAGGCAAAAATAAACACTGTAAATAATCTATCTTTAAAAATTTAATGACAAGTCTCCCTTATTTACCTATTCTCATATGGAAGACATAGCAAGCAGAGTACAAAATAGGAATCAAGAGTAAAACAAAGTGACCAGATAATAGGAAATAAACAAGGAAACGCAGAAAAAAGGAAAAGAGAGGGGAGGAAAAAGGAGAGAGAGAGAGAGAAAAAAAAATACCTTGGAGAATTAAAAAGTAAGAGTCTTGTTTTTCTTTTTTTTTTTTAGTTTTATTTTACCAACAATTTTATTTTTTCATTTATTATTAAATCATAGCTGTATACATTAATGCAATCCTGAGGCACCATACACTGGTTTTATATACCATTTGACATATTTTCATCACACTGGTTAACATAGCCTTCCTGGCATTTTCTTATTTAGTGTGTTGAGACATTTACACTCTACATCCAGTAAGTTTCACATGTACCCTTGTAAGACGCATCATTGGTGTGATCCCACCAATCACTCTCCCTCTGTCCCTCCTTCCCCCTCCCCTCCATCTCCCCCTTCCCCATATTTTTAGGTTATAATTGGGTTATAGCTTTCAAATGAAAGCCATAAATTAGTTTCATAGTAGGGCTGAAAACATTGGATACTTTTTCTTCCATTCTTGAGATATTTTACTAAGAAGAATAGGTTCCAGCTCCAAGACTATTTCTTTTTAATTAAATTTCCCAATTAGTCTGACCCTTTTCCAGAAGTATGCTCTCTTTTAGGTAAATGAATGACATCAGCTGTCTCTTCCTGCTCTTTTTATCCTCGTAAAATTTAACAGTATGTAGATGATTATAACTTTATGTTGATGTCTATATTGTCTTCTATTCAGTCTTATTTATTTATTTATCTATTTATTTATTGGTTTTGAGACAGAGTCTCCCTCTGTTACTCTGGGTGGGTCATAGCTCACAGCAGCCTTAAACTCTTGGCCTCAAGAAAGCAATCTTCTTGCCTCAGCCTCCCTCATAGATAGGAGTACAGGCACCTGTTGCACCAGCCCACTAGTTTTACTATTTTTAGTAGAGACAGGGTCTAGCTCTTGCTGAGGCTGGTCTCCAACTCCTGAGCTCAAGTAATCCAGCTGCCTTGGCCTCCCAGAGTGCTAGGATTACAGGCATGAGCCACTGTGCCTGGCCTATTCAGTCATCTTCTATGTCTCCTGTTCCGTTGGTGACTCTTCTCTGCATTTTTAGAAACACTTACAGTGTGATTACATGAGTCTTGTTTTCCTCCTATGAATTCTTGATATGAACTTAACAAATAGGATAACTTGGATTTTTACTAATTTGGGCATTATGCATATTTGAGTAATATTAGGATAATATTTACTTTCAAAAATAAATAATGGTGTTGCATTTTTGATGCTTGAACTTAGTAAATACAAGACCAAGGTGGCCTTGTTTTTTTTTTTTTTTTCCCAGTTAAATTAGCATTTAACAGTTCTGATGTTAGAAGCACCTATAGGTAAAGTGTTAAGAGATAATAGTTCTTAACACTTGTCTTTTTTCTCCTTACTTTGGAGTTTTAAATCTATTTTTTTTTAATGTCTAGAAACCGAAGAAAACATCTTTTGATCAGGATTCAGATGTGGACATCTTCCCCTCAGACTTCACTTCTGAACCACCTTCTCTGCCACGGACTGGTCGAGCTAGGAAAGAAGTAAAATATTTTGCAGAGTCTGATGATGATGATGATGATGATGATGATGATGTTGATTTTGCAATGTTTAATTAAGTGCCCTAAGAGCACAGAAACATTTATCAACAAGTATCTTGTGTTGTCCTTTTGTCTTTTCTGTCTCAGACTTTTGTACATCTGGCTTATTTTAATGTGATGATGTAATTGATGGTTTTTTATTATTGTGGTAGGCCTTTTAACATTTTGTTCTTACATATACAGTTTTATGCTCTTTTTTACTCATTGAAATGTCATGTACTGTCTGATTGGCTTGTAGAATTGTTATAGACTGCCGTGCATTAGCACAGATTTTAATTGTCCTGGTTGCAGACTACAGACCTGCTTTTTGAAATGAAATTTAAACATTAAAAATGGAACTGTGTTTTCTGTCTCTTTACTGAAGATGAAGATATAGTGAAAAGCTCCCACACACATTTAAAATAAATATATTTTATTCTTTGCCAGAAGACTCCATGGAAAAAGGTAAACAGTATATGAACATAGAAAGCATTGTTAAACAATCTCAATGTACAAACAGAGCCAGTGAAAGTACATCACAGACTTGCTAATATATCAAAAAAAAAAAAAAAAAAAAAAAAAATTCCACTAGTGCTTAAATGAGAACTAAGAAAACTGACACTTGTGTCTGTTAACCACTCTACCACAGCTTTCACTCTGCTTCATAGTGATCGAACAAGGTCAAAGGAGGCAGATTCAATGCCCATGTCTTTGGGAATTAATGTTAGCCCCTTGGCATCAAGGCAGCTGGAAAAAAAAAATCCCAATATCAGGCATGAATCAGGAAGGACACTAGAGTTACATGGTCTAAGTGGTAGACCAAACCGGCTAATTATCCCATGAAATTTCCCTAATGCCTTGTGAATAGGTAAACAAAAACTTATTAACACTGAAAAGTGTTTCTGCCTTGGAGGCTATCATTACTGTAAAAATGTATTTTTTTCTTACTGTATATAGTTATGTCATTAAACAAGTAATAAACCACTTAATTTAAAGTGACGTTAACAATTGAACAAATGACATTTGATTAACTGAACTGGCAGTTACACTTATACAGAATTCTCTTCTGCTAGAGCAGTGAATTTGTATACTTTACTGGGCAACATGAAATAAAAGATGCAATTTGAGAGCATCAAAAAGAGCAAGGACAAGATTCCATACTAACTAAATTAGAATATCTTTAGTCTTATCTTGTCATACTGTACAACAGTCCTGATTCCTTACCTTGATGTCTTGATTATTCCATGAAGGCAAGTTGGTTACCTTTTTGAACCTTTCTTAGGTAGACAGGTACAGTCTGTTCATAACCTTGGTGTCTTGGTTATTTTGAGTATGCAAGACAAAAGGAAAGCACCAAACATACAGTATAGAAAGAACAGAGCCATACTTCTGTATGTACAAAGTCTTCAGAAACTTAACCAGGCATAAATCATTTTGACTGGATCTCTGCCATGCAATCTTGAGTGTTCAAAGAGGAAAATATAGAAGCTTTTAACTAGTTTCTGGTTGCATGAAATGGCTGATTTTTAGAATTTGAAATGTTTGTATTTCTAAGTAAGTTACACAGTGAGGAGTATATATATTGATACATATGAAAACTTCTTGGTCCTTCTTGAGTTTTAATATATTTTCAGTCCAAAAACTAAGCAGCAGTAAAAATGTTTTTTCTTGCATTTTAAATCCTGGAACTGAAGGAACTGGGGAATGTTTGAAGTAGCTAGAAAACGTCTTATTGCACCAGTGGTGACTGACTGACTCCACTGTTTTCCACTGAGCTGGGTGAGATGCTGGGACTGTGCTCTGCTGTGTTCCCACTTGAACTTGGGGTCAAGGGTTCATGTCCTTCAGAATTCTCCAGCATTTCCTGTATGAGAGGTGGCATTGATCCAGGAATTTCCATTTTCAAGGTAATTACACGTTCTGCACCTTTTAAAGAGAGTGAATAGAAGGCTGGTCAAGATAAGGAGTTAAGCAGGATAACCAAGGGCCAGGTGTTATCTGTTTTAACAAAAGTGTTTCCTCGGATTCATTCTTGCTTATAAGAATTAATTATAGAATATAGACATCAAGTGGCTTTTATCTTTGTTGAAAAGGGTCCGTTTTCTACTATAAATCTCATAAATACATAATGTATTTAGAATGAGAATTGCATCCACCAAACAAAAGTCATGTTAGTGTACTGTGAAGTCAATTCAATATCCAATTGGTTTCTTTTTCTTTTTCTTTCTTTTTTTTTTTTTTTTTTTGGAGACAGAGTCTGACTGTGTCACTCTCGGTAGAGTGCTGTGGCATCACAGCTCTTGGGCTTAAGTTGGTTCTCTTGCCTTGGCCTCCCAAGTAGCTGGAACTACAGGCCCCTGCCACAATGCGCAGCTATTTTTTTTTTTTTTTTTGGTGGTGGTGGTGGTTGTTGTAGTCGTAGTTATCGTTTAGCAGGCCCGGGCTGGGCTCACTTGAACCCTCCAGCCTCGGTGTATGTGGCCGGCACCCTATTCACTGAGCTACGGGCACTGAGCCTCCAATTGGTTTCTTAACCAGAATGTTGATAAAGCGTTTATTATGTGATAGAACTTCACTCATCTTTTAAGGAAGCAACAGCTGATACTATTGCTCTTTATTGTAACAGAAAATTATGGAACAAATGCTTCACAGAGACTATCCTAATTTTACAACATTGTAACATTTTTACTTCGTGGACAAGCAACAGAGAGGTGGTGACATGTTTAAATTTGATAGTTTTAGGAAACAGTATAATTTGCAAAGAGAAATTCCTGATGAAATCAGAAAGAAGTATATCTAGAAAATGAGACAATTGAAAGCATGCCAGTTGCCCACAAATGGAGGAATTGAGTAATGTGTGCTGATTATCAACAACTTGATCTAGCACTGGACTATCCAGTATAGTAGCCACTCACACATGTGGCCAGTTAGATTTATATTTGTTAAATACAATTAGAAAAGCAATGCCTCAGTTGCATTAGCCACATTTCAATGTGCTTGAGAACAATATGTGGTGAGTGGTTACTGAATTGGACAGTGAAGACGATATGGTATTTTCATAATTGTGTATTCTATTAGATATCACTGGTATAGTCATCTGTACAGGATGGCAGTATTAAATAGCCTCATTTTTAAAAATCAAAGATAACATAGTTATGATTACACTGCTTAAGCAATGATTATCCGCTGTTGCTTCTACTCAGTCCCATTCTAGGGATGAATTGTGAATGCTCTCTGAAGAAGCCTTTTAGATGGAACTCAAGAATTCAGACTCCCTGTCAAACAAGGTCACTGTGGAAGCACTTTTTGAAATAAGAGTTTGTTCTTTGGCTTGCCAAGGTCTTCAGAGATAAAGGGCACTAATGGGGAAGGAGAACGACAATAGCATATTTGGTACCAGAATGACTCTACATACATAGAAAAAAAACCTTACAATAACACTTGCCTGTGATATGGCTCTAGGCACTTCTGTAATTGCTTGAGTTGCCACATAAACTGAAAATCAGTAGGCAAAGAATATTTATACCTCTCAGGAAGGCAAGAATTTCTTTGCTTAGAAGTGTGCAGAAGTAAATCTGCCTACATACACAATAGAGCAGTAAGGCTACAATGATTGAGAGAAACGTAAACAGTTATTCTAAGTACTATTCATTTCTCTTGTGGTTTGGATATTCAGGAACTGGAATCACATTTACATAAACCAGAGATATATGGAAAGCTGGAATGAACTGTATAAGGGTAGAAAATTAAAAAGCCTATCATATAGTATATTCTCTTGAAAACATTTTCTGATCATTCACTTGAATTTTAAAGCACTCAAATCATCTATTGAGATTATCAAGTAGGGTTAAGATTTGAGATTTTCTCCCCCCCCCCCTTTTATTAAAAGGAAGGGGAAGGGCCATTTAAATCCTTTTGATTTCAGTGAAAAGTGAGTTTAAAAGAAATCAGCTAGTGAACACCCTAAATTAAAACTTGGTGTTTAATGAAACAACACAACTTGACAAGACCCTCAAGTCCACCTTGCAGAGCATAAAGACATACCTACCTTTAGCACTGATGCTGCGGAGATCTGTGATTTTCATTAAGATCTTTGGAAACATATGAGGCTTGCTGGGTCGTCTTTTTCTGATATAAATTTTTAGTGCTTCCAGCAATGGTTCTTGTAGCTTATCTACTTTCGTTGGTTCCTCAAGATCCTGGCGGTCTAGATACCAAGAACAGAACATCAAACAATTAGTATCAGAATTTATGCTCATTTTCCCCTCTTGTTTCCTTGTTCCTACAATACCATAATTTTATTAATTTCGTAATTTAATTACATAAACAAATTTTCAGATATATGCAATTGCTTTCAGCAGTGATTCTTGAAAGTAATTGAACCCTTTGGTAGTCTAAAGCATGTTTTGATGGCTTTTGTTCCAGGGAAAGAATTGCATTTTGTGACCAGGAGGTGTCACTACTGAACTGAATTAAAACAAATGTTGAGCAGGATATTTATAAAAGAAAGGTAAATCTGCCCCTTAATTAAAGCCATTACTTTTTAACCACTTATGATTCAGCCTCCTGTGAGCCAGTGGGGGTCACTATAAGGAAGAAATCCATATTTTATTCCAGTTGTATTAGTTGGTGGGAGGCCCCAGCCAGTAACTTGTATTCCTGGCCACTAACTAGTAAACAGCACATGCAAGTCCCTTGGGTCATTAAAATGTCCCTTGCCAATTCTTTTACAATAGTCTGATCTTGCCTTTAAAAAAAAAAAGGCATTTTAGCATTTCTTTCAGAGCAGAAATAACCCAAATACCCTTATTTAATTTGTAATAACATGGAAAAATCCAACAAACCCTGGCATGTGGTCCTGGGTTTATTCACATGTCTTTTCCCATGCAAAATAACTCCAAAATGGAGATGAGGAATTTCCCATAAATTACAAGTATAAATTGTTCTTCATGGAATCTCATGAGAGTTTTCTAGGTAATTGTTACCTCCACAAATTAAGCAGATGGCACTGAGAAGGCCTGTTTCTGTATCATCCATTTCCAAAGGCAGGAGCTGGTTGGCAAAGGTGAATACAAGGTCAGTCAGAGGACCAAAACCAGCATTGTGCATCTGAGTTCGATTTAGGGTAAGGCCATCTGAAAAAGTCATGGTGTCTTGTTCTGGGGTATATCTGGTGCAAATTCTAAGAATCTGAAAGCAAAAAAAACAGTAACATTGATGAATGATGTAAGCTAGCCTGTTCTGAGAGCTTCTTTATCAGGCAGATGTAAGTAGGAAATAACATGAAGATTTCCAAGGAGCTGTTGCATCACGTGGGATGTTCTCTCCTCCTTTTGGATGTTGAATGTCTTCTCCACTCTTTCATTAAAAGACAACCAAAATCAAAACAGAAGGCCTAAAGTTATTTATGGAATATTAAACAAGATGAGAAATTTTGAGAAATCTTTTTGTTAAAAGTAATTAATTGTTTGATTCAAATAAACATTTACTGAGTACCTACTTATGTCCCAGGCACTGTGCCAGGTGCTAGGATAATAAGATGAATAATAGTCTACTCTTGTTTAAGAGCTTACAGTCTTAATAAATGACTATCATTTATTAAATGCCTCACATACATCAACTACTGTGCATAGCCTGTACTCAGTCTTTCAAACTATTTGGTAAAGTGAATATTCTATATAGAGACTTAAGGCTTTGAGAGGTTAAGCAGTGGTGTGATCAGCAAGAGCCTGATATCCTTGAGATGATATTAACCAAGCTATTGCAATGGAAAGGTCACATGCTCCTTCATCCTTGCTCTGGTTCTCCAACTCTCCAAGGAGACAGTGAACGAGGATCCAACCCTCCTCCTACAAACAAAATTCCAGCATGGACATGGAGGGAGGAACTAGGACATCCCATAGCATGAGGGTATGGGACCTCGGAAGGATGAATGATTAGCATGCTTCACCCCTAACACAAAACAAATCAAACACAAACACAATCAAAAATGTTTTATTGATCACCTACTATATGCCAGGTCCTGTGGTAAACACTTGAATGTATTATTTCTCCTATTGACCCATGAGTTAAGTAGGACTATTACCCACATTATAGATGGGGAAATGAAACTGAATAGCCTACGTTAGGTCACAAAACTAGGGTCATGATTTGATTTATGCTGTTGCCAGAACCTGTGCCCTTAATTATTGTGCCATAGCTACCTTACTCTTACTTCATGTCCATATCCCAACCTAGACACCTCCTCTGTAAGGTTAGATGACCTCTGTTGACTTGGGTAACAGTCTTATTTGACCCTGGGCTTGGGTGCCTTTGTATAACACATAACTGGTGTAGTATTCATGGTGGCCTACCTGGTATCAGGAGTGCAGAGCGTGTGTCCTGGAAATAAAAATTTTAGTTCCTATGGAGAGGGGCAGTTAAAATTTCTAAATCAGGACATATTCTTAACTTTCTTAATGTTCTTAGTATATGATCAAGTAGCATAGGGAACTAGACAGCACTTGATCATGAATGTGAGTGGATATCAAAACTTGCAATGATCTCTCTTCATTGGATGAGTGTTGGTTTCACCTCTCAGATGTTTGCCGAGGGACCTGTCTGAGCTAGCCTCATCCTTTTCTCTGGGTCCTCAGTTGGCTGACCTGTTTAATTTCATCTTGGTAGTAGGTGACGTATAAAGAAATTCTCAACGTCAGAGCAACCAGAAAACCTGGAAGTCACTGGGCACTTTACCTCCCATGAAAGCCCCTCCAGGAGGTAAAGGGTGGTACCCAAGGTCACACAAGCAATGGTGCCACAGCCTAGATCTCAGGTCTCCCAATCCCTTCCCTAATATTCTTTCAACTACCTAAAGAAATACTGTCTATAACAGAGGGGAGTTAACATATGATGATCAAAGTTAGTATGCTCAATATTTATGTGCTCAAAATCCCCAGACACATTTCTAGTCTGAAATCAAACAGGTACTAAACAAGTCTGCAGCTTTAACATGCTGCCAAGATGTGAATGCATGAGCTCTGTTCCCTGAGAGAATGAAAGGAACCAGGGATTTGTTAGAAAGGAACAGAACAGTATTTAGGCTTTTGTGAGTTGTTAGCAACTCACTTAGAAATCCATGTCCAGATTGCCATGCACAAACGTCTCTATTCTGTTTCGAAGGGTTTTCCTCCTAAAAAGTTGGAATATATTGGATTCTGATGAAGCATCTACAACTGTCCTACTGCCTTTCTCTCTAGAAAGTTCAAAACCAAGTATAAATGATACATCCAGAGGGAAATGCGTGTGGTCTCAGATGAAAGACTATTCAATGTCTTCTTTTATCTGGGGAGTTTCCCATCCCCGGGCCCCGCCCCTGCCCCAAATAGGATGAGCCCAGTGTGCAGCAGGCAACTGCCCCTGCCCCCACACAGCTCTGGCCTGCCTCTGCAGAGAAACCAAGTGGTTTCATTTCATCACAAAGAAGTCAAATGCCAGTGGCAACTGCTAACTTATTCTCTAGAATTAAAACACTCTCTGTTTGAAAGGAGGGTATCTTCTCTGGGGAAAGACCAGCATGCAAGGCCCCATGAGATGGGTAAAAATAGCCTGGGCAAAGCTGACTTGCCAAGGAGGACCCTGTAGGACCACACAAAGCTCCTGTTGATGATCAAAGCTGATCCTCCTTGGGGCACAAAGTGCTCTGTCTTCCTGCCTTCACCAAAGACACTGTGCCTCTTTTTGCTGCTCTCGATGAGAATATGTGTACTGTGTGCCTCTCAAGAGCAGCCTGCCTGAGGCCTGGAGTCCTGGAAGGATCTAAGCATGTGACACCTGGAGGCAGAGCCAAAGACTTGTCCACCAAGCTACCACCATCTCTCCCTGGAGAGGGCTTCTTAACTGACCCCTTATTTCCACTCTTGCTTGGGTACTATTGGTCAATCCACAGCAACCAGAGACCCTGTTCAAAATGTTCCTCACAGGAGACCTGGCCCTTGCTAAAACTCCTCCAATGGCAGTCAGTCATTTTCAAATAAAATTCAGACTTTTTTCTGTGGGCCTCCAGGGCTTCTTCCCACCCTGCCTATCTCAGCTCCTCCTGCTGTCCCTTGCTCATTAACTTTTGGTCATACTGGTCTTTGTAACTCAAAGTGGCCCAAATGCCTTAGCTCTTCCCAATGCCTTCGATGCTTTCTCCCTGATCTTCATGTGGCTGACTCATTCAGAGCTCAATGCAAATGGCACTTCCTCAGAAAGCCCAGCAAGCATACTTGCTAAGACTCATCACTTTATATCATCTTTTTAAAAAAATATAAAAAGATTGTTTTAAAATTGAGCAATAACATGATAATTTTAAAATATGCCCACAAATTCTTTGATGTTATTCCTTTAAGTAGTAGAGCTTAGTTCCCCTCCCCTTGAATGTGTGTTGTCCCTAGTGATTAGCCTCAAACGAACAAGGATCCTGCAGAAGTAACATCTTTTTGCACGAAGTGTGATACTCTTATGTCACAGAAAGATGTGCAAATAATGCCAAGTACAAATAATGTCCATTTTTTATTAGCTGGTAATCTATATCAATCTTTTATTAGAAAAATCATGAGCCATGCAATTCTGTAACATAACACTATCACACTCTAGCACAAAGAGCATTACTTCTGCTGGACCCGGTAGAATATGCTGGAAGCCATGGAGTGTGACTTCTGGGACTAGTTTATAAAAGATGTTGTGGCCTCCTCGCTTGCTGTGTCTTGAATCTTTTGCTCTGGGGGAAGCTGGTTGACATGTCATAAGGACATTCAAGCTTCCCATAGCAAGAAACAGAGCCGGCCCATCAACAATTAGCATTAACATGCAAGGCAAATGTCATGAGCCACCCTGGAAGCAGACCTTTCAGCCCCAGTCAGTCCTTCAGATAACTGCAGCCCTGGCTGGTGTCTTCCTGCTACTTCACCAAAGACACAGAGCCAGAATCACTCTGCTAAGTCAGTACCAGATTCCTGATCCACAGTGACTAGGTGGGATAATAGCTAATTGTTTGAGGCTGCTCAATTTTGTGGTGATTTGTTACGTAGCAGTTGGTAACTAATATAGCATACATCCTTGCAGCTGTACATAACTCTCCAGAGTTCAGCTTAATGCATTTTCCCTAACTATATACCTATGTAGTCATCACCTAGATCAAGATATGCACACAAGGTAGCTGTAAATTTCGTGTGCCATTTAAATTAGCGTGCATGTGAACTTTATGGCTACCCTATATTTCTAGTACCTAGAGCAGGTGTCCTCAAACTTTTTAAACAGAGGGCCAGTTCACTGTCCCTCAGACCATTAGAGGGCCGGACTATAGTTTAAAAAAAAACAAACTATGAACAAATTCCTATGCATACTGCACATATCTTATTTTGAAGTAAAAAACAAAACGGGAACAAATACAATCACACCACCTCATGTGGCCTGTGGGTTGCAGTTTGAGGACACCTGACCTAGAGACTCCCAATCAATTGGGAGGTTTGATTGGCTCCTCCCAATCAAACCTCCTTCCCCATCGTAACCAATATTTTGACTCCTATTCCTATAGGTTAATTTTGCCTATTAAAAAAATTTGCCTATTCTTGAACTTTAGATCACAGGAATCATATAGTATATTCCCTTTGGTGTCTGGCTTTTATTCATTTGATATACTCGTGTGATACTGGCCCACATGAGTGCTCACAGCAGTGGTTTGTTATTCTTCAGTGCTGTGTGATATTCCAAATCATGAACACTGCTCTCCACTGTTTCATCTTCCTCATAGCATTCATCACTTATGAGCTGCAAGAACGAGCTTGCTCTCCTTCTTTCCTCACTCTTGGCTGTGCCTTTAGCATCTAGCACAGCATTCTCCACTCAGTAGGTGGTCAGTGCATCTTTGTTGAATAAACCAACTGGATTTTCTCATTAGACTGTCCCTCACTTGGTAAACCCCAGAGAAGGGCATCTAAAAGATTGATCAATTTAGGCAAAGGAGGAAGTATAAATTGCTTGGGCATCTTGGTCTCTCTCTGATTGTGTTTGGTAACTGGTGGGCAGATTCTGATCTGATTCAATTATCCACAAGTGCCTGTGGGAATGATATTAATAATAATGACATACAGAATGGCTATTACTAAAAGTGGGTGCTAAAAATGTGTTTACGTGGACATAGGGGAATGACAGACAATGGAGACTAGGAAGGGTGAAGGGGTGGGAGAGAGGAGAATGGTAAGTTACTTTTTGGGTACAGTGTATGCTATTTGGGTGATAAATACCTGAAAATCCCTGACTTGACCCTTCATAATGTATGCCTGTAACAAAATTGCTCATGTACCCCATACATTTGTACAAATAATAATAATAATAATATGATGATGATGATAATAATAAAATGAAGACACATACAAGGCACATAGTATCCCTTTTGATGAACTCTTTGGGAAGAAAATCCTTTCCCAAGTAGGACCTGAGGCCAGCCTGCCTTTCCTGAGAAGTAAATGGGCGTACCAGAAGCAAGAATACCAGGTCACTGCCACTGCTGTCTAGACCAGCACTCTAGCAGCTATTGTTTTCCAACGTCAAGAGAAACAGGTGGAAGTATTTTAATAATATATTTTTAACCTAATAGAAAGAAAATGTTTTGTTTCAATGTGTAATTGTTATTTTAAAAAATGAAGGAGATATTTGACTGTTTAAAATACTAAGTCCTTGAAATGCAGGGTTGGTCTTGCAATAATACAGTGAGCTCTTTCAGACCATCCACATTTTAAGGTGACCCGTGGCTGGTGAACTGGCCAGCACAGCTCTGGGTGTCATTTCTTAGCCACTTAGGACCAAACTGTTCACAGAGACAGTCTAGGCTTCTTCAACGCTGACGATGATGGCTTACTTAAAGGAATATTTTACCGTGTGCCAGGAAGTAATCAATTTTCCCAACAACCTAACTGGCGAAGAGCTACTATTGTGCCCATTTCACTGGTGAGGTCATTGGGACTTCAAAAGATTACTGAGCCTTCTTCCTAAGCCCATGCAGCTCCTAAGTGACAGGGCTGGGATTTGAACCCATGGAGTCTGGCTGCAGAGTCTGCCCTCTTCTTCACAACACTGGCTGTCTCACAGTGACTCCCGATGACTGGTGGAGTCATTACCCCACACTCACAGGTGATATAGGGACCTTGTCATGAGAGCACAGGTGGCCAGGGGCAGTGCTGAGGCCTGCAGTCAGGCTGTGGAGCTCCATGTGCAGAGCTGGCCCCCTACAGCCTGGGCTCTAGTCCCTATTTAGTCCTGGAAGGAGGGAGGGGGGTACAGGTTCATGTGGGAATGGCATCTAGGGCTGTATAGCCACATGGCCTCAGGGCCTCAGGAGCCAAAGATCATGTTCTGAAGTCATAGAGGCTGCCACTTTTGCGTCACCAGGAGCAGAGTGCTGCTGTAACTGGCATGGGAATATTTTCCTTGGGGAGAGTAAGGGCAGCAGGTGGCAGGAAGCCACACACCCAGTAAGGAAAGACCTCATGCTTGAAGCTTGCATAGACATGATGTTCAGAAAGCAGCACGTATGCTGGAGTTTGAATTCTGACTTTGAATTCATTCGCTCACCCATCCATGCATCCATTCATTCACAAAGATGCACTGGGTGCCTCTTTTGTGCCTGCAACTTTGACACAGCAACCAGCTCTATCCTGGTTCCTGCCCTGACTGAGTGACAGTTTGGTGTGGAAGACAATGGGAAACATGCTTCTGATGACGTGATGTCTTAAGTGACAGGAGAGAGACCAGCAGTGTGTAGGGGGAATGGAATGGCTGGTCAGGGAAGAATTCTGTTAAGAGATGGCATTTAGCTGAGGCCAGAAAGGAAGTGAGGGGAGGGTGGGGATCATAGAGAAGGAGTGGCGTGTGCAAAGGCTCTGGGGCCGGGAGAGCCTGACTGCGGCTGGGGGAAGTGCCCAGAGGTAAGCAAGCTGGGAGAGCCTGCAGGCTGAGGCATGGCAGGTGGACAGACGCAGCAGCCCCACTTCCCCACTGAGAACGGCCAGTTCTGAGAAACAGAGGCAATGGCTGCTGTGGGGCCTCCTGGCAGAGACAGGGCAGCCACCCTCACCTTCCTGAACATCACTCTGGCATCCCATCATCTCCCAAGGGGTCTGTTAAGAAAACTCTTGTCTTTTGAATCATGAAGCATTACCCTGTGCTGTGTACTCATGTGGCTTAATTTCACTATAAAAAATACTGCTGTTGTGGCTCAAGGAGTAGGGCGCCAGCCCCATATACCAGAGGTGGCAGGTTCAAACCTGGTGGCGGGTTCAAACTCTGCCCTGTCCAAAAAACTGCAAAAAGAAAAAAAAAAAAATACTGCTGCTCACTGACTCTTCATCACAGTCCTTAAATCCTGGCAAAGCAAGTCATCTTCTCATCAGAAAATGGCTCAGGTTTTTCCATTTTGCAAGGGGCAATTTTGCCCTCCTTTATTCAAAGGCCAACATCTCTCTCAAGGGACCCCTATAGCCCTTCGGCTTCCACTGTCTCATCTGCAAAATGGGAATAAAAACGACCCCCTGAGGGCGTAGTGAGGCTTAACAATAATAACATGAGTGGACTGAGGCCCACAGTGTGCCAAACACTGTCCCAAGCCCTATGTACCACCTCATTTCACTTTCTCCAGACCCACAAGAAAGCTCCTATTGTCACTACCATTTTAAATATGAGGAAACTGAAGCTCAGAGAGGGGAAGTAACTTTCCCCAAGTCACACAGCTTGTAAGTAGCAGAAATAGAGTTTGAACCCAGGCAAGCTGGTTTCAGAGCCCACACTCAGCAGTTGGGGCAAGCCACAGGGAGCAGGATCAATGCGGAGCCATGTTTGGGTAGGGCTGGGGGAGACGAATCCTGTGGTGATATCAGGAGTGGGCTCAGGCTGGGAAGAGAGCTCAACTGTAAATCCCAGCAGGGCAGGGACTCCCTCTTCTCTCCCATCATATGCCCTGGGCCTGGAACACAGTAAATGTTCAGTAAATACGTCTGGGAATCATTACTTCAGCCAATATTTATTCAGTACTATATGACAAGACAGAGCAAACATTGAAATCAAAAGCCAGAACATGGCACACTTCTGTTCCAAACCCAATGACTCTTTAAGTCACTGAGAATAAAAATGGCGCTGGCATCAGGCCCCACCTCCTCTCTGATCACAGCCCCGCAGTCCTTGCCCACTCCCTTCTGGGCCCACTCACCTCCCTGAGCTCTGCCAGGGCCACCCCTGTCCTTGGGCCTGTGAACACCAGCACTACTCTGCCGTTATACACACTACTCTCCCATTAGTGTTTCCTGGCTTTTTAAAAAGTTTTTGAGACAGTCTTGCTCTGTCGCCCAAGCTAGAGTGTAGTGGTGTCATTATAGCTCATAACAAACTCAAACTCTTGGGCTCAAGCAATCCTCCTATCTCAGTCTTTTGAGTAACTGGGCTGACACATGTCACTAAGCCTGTCTAATTTTTCCCATATTTGGTAGAGATGGGGTCTCACTCTTGCTCACACTGCTCTTGAACTCCTGACCTCAAGGGATCCTCTGGCTTCGGCCTCCCAGAGTGCTGGGATTGCAAGCGTGAGCCACTGTTGCCAGACCCTGGCTCTTGCTCTCTCTGTTCCTTCATTCGAATCTCTTCAAAGGCTGCCTGCATCCCTAGCTGAGCTATAGAAAGCAGTCCTTGCCTGGCTCATCCACCTCTGTGCCTGATTCCGTTTCTGTTTTCTTTGTAGCACTTAAGACCCTGTCTAATCTGTTGTGTCTGCTTGTTCCCTGTCTCCCCCCAGGAGAGGGTCATCTCCACAAGAGTAGGAATTTTAGCCTGCTGGGTTCCTCGCTGCATCCTCAGCCTGACACAGCAAGTCCTACCATAAAGATGGTAGGAAGGAAAGAAGAAAAGGAGCGGAGGAGGAAGTGAGGGAGCAGATGGAAACCAGAGCGTCAGATCCCCTTAAAAGCTTGTTTTTATGACTTTTAAGTTAAGAAAGACTTAATCCTACCTTCAGAGAGAGGAGGCAGACAAGAGGGAGTGGAAGTTAGAGATCAAACAGGAAGGAAACAGGAGGACAGAGCCTGGGTGAGGGGACAACTCCTGGGGGCCCCCTTGCTTGCCTGACCACAACTTGCCTGATGTTAGAGCTCTTGGGTAAGCAAAGGAAAATAAATCTACCTGCAATAGTTAGGAAGAGTTTGCCCATCTAAAAACCACTTTATGGCTACTCGGCCCCTGTGGGAAATCATGAAATGCAAAGCAGGGCCTCAAAATCAATCTCACTCCAACCTTGTGCAAGAAGCATCCACTCCAGGAGGGCCCTGCCAAGAAGGGGCTGGGGCAGGAAATCCCCTGGAAGGTGACGTGGCGGCAGCAGGGCGGGACAGGTAAGGCCTTCCTTCTGCTTCTCTCTGTGTCCTTCATGATTATAAATCTGCTCTTCCCCAGAGCACTGAGCACCGGCTGCACATACCACTGACGGCGTCAGCCCTGGCAGACATGCCTTTAGAAACACGAGGCCCTGTCTTGTTGGGGGACCACACACAACACTGCGAGATGCTTGGCTCTGAGTGGGTGGAACTCAGGGATGGGACCCTCAGCGCAGGCTTGATTTCCTCTGTAGGAGCCAAGGTTAATTAATCTCAGCTCATGTCTGTCTGTCCATCTGTCCATCTGGTTTCTCTGTCTAACTCTATCCATACACCAATCGCTTAGATGAGAAGATTCTTCTAAACAGCTCAGCCAGTTGATATTCTCATCCAAAAGATGCTCTTTGAAGTTGTGCATTTTTCTGGACCTTGTGATTAATTGCCTTTGCTACAAATTCTTGGAAGTGAGCTCTTGTCTCGGGCCAAATAAGTATTCCTTCTGCTTCAGCTCATAGAGTGGAGGGCCCTGCCCTCCCCATACCAGGGCTTCTTCCTCCTCTGCCTACTGCTTCCCTACCTAGACTCCTCACCCCTGTGGCCAGGAAGGCATGCCTGAAAGTTTCCTGACTCCTATCACAAGAGTTAATTGCCCACATCAACCCGTCTTTGGCCTTGCTTTCTACATCATGGGGTGACCACCTACTACAAGCTAAGTGCTTAGAACCATTACCAAATTTAATCCCATTTAAGCAATTGCCTTATTTAATGTGTGACTGATTTGTATTTCTATCTTATGCATAGGTAAACTGAGGCTTGGAGAGGCTAAATAACTACACCAAAGTCACAGAAATTGGTTCCTATTCCACCCAAACTGGGGGCATCCAGGGACAAACTGAAGGAGAACGCAGGGTTCAGAATCAATGCGAGATGCAGGAAGACGGCTGCTGGAGGTAGGAGGGACATAAACCTGGTCGAGGTCGCACCCCGATCACCAAGCATACGGCTTTGCAGAAGCAAGACACTTTCCTGGAGCATCTTAAAGCACATCTCTCATTCCATATCTTCCTGTAGGGCTGGGGTGGGGCAATCACAAACCGTCACAGCCTGGCAGCTGGACAACAGAAGGATTCAGAAACCAGCAGAGGGCCCAGGTCAGAGCCCGAGTCCTGGGAAGGCCCCAGGCCCTGCCGGGTGGCCATGGGATACAGAGTCGTAACTACACAGTGTCCTCTGCTGCAGGCGTGATTTGCCGTGTGTCACCTCACAGACTGCTCAGCCACGGTAGGCCTTGGAGGCACCTTTATGTAGGTGGTCAATTCCAGTCTCTGCTGATTTCTTGAGGGTGTTCTGAAGCTTAGGAGAAACTCACTGAGCATTACACTTTATACATTTGTCAGAAAAGCACTAAAAAGCCTAGACATCGTCATTGTCGTTAGTTATGGTGATAGCTTGGTGTTAATGTCATGCCCACCTTGCCTCTGTTTCTCTCTGAGGTCTGTCTGGCCTGGTTCTCTCCCCATGGTCCTCACCTCTCTCACTCTGCTAGCCCCTTCCCCAGGACTCCTGTTCATGCTTCTTATCCTCCTTTACATCCTCTGAGGTCACCGAAGTCACAAGGCCTGGGTTTGCAGTGTAGGCTCCAGCACCCCGCTGACCTGGGGGACTCACACGGCCACCCGCTGCTTATCTGTAAAGTGGGCTGAATTCCCGCCCCTCAGGCCCAGTGAGCTGTGTGAGGCTCAGACGAGCTGAGGTCAGCAAACTCCACAGAGGAAGGCTGCTCTGATGTTTCCATTCTCCTGAATGTTCATAGATTCACCCAGATCCTCTGGGGTTACGAAAGGTAACAACACCAGATATGCTCTCAGCATCCCTGGCACGTACGGGTGACGGAGTAACCACTGCCACTCTTCCCCAGACCTACCTGGTAAACTGAAGAACACAAAAACATCCAAGTTTCTGTACAGCCACCCTGGCAGGTGGGATGGAGACGGATCGTGTATGTATGTTTTTGACTGTAGTCATTGTGTTTGCTTTGTAGACTGGTTTATACCCAAAGATATAATAACAAGAAACATTTATGCCTTTAAAGCACTTCAAAAGCTAATTTTACTTTCTCTATTTTCTGATGCACCCCCTGGGACCCTGTCTCCCCTCCCACTTCCTCCATGGGCCTGTCTGCACACATGTCCCACGAGCAGGACACATCCCTGCTGCCTCTGATGGGAGTGGATCTACATCCAAGGAAACAGGCCCAGCCAGAACAGGTTACCCCATCCCTGAAGCCCCTGCTGGGGAAAAAGAATGTTCAGCCAGCAGAGATAATGATGGTGTCCTCACCCTCTGTAAGGCTCCGGAAGCCCCAGTGTGAGAAGGGAAGGGGGTTAGGAGGCCTCAGGCATCCCCTTATACAGGTGAGGAAACTGAGGCCCACAGGGGTAGTATGGACTGAATACCTACAATCCTAATCCCTGATCTGATGGTATTGGAGGTAGGAAGGGAGGGCTTTGGGGAGGTGAGGTCACTGTGATATAGCCCCCATGGTGCGATTAGCACTGTGTGAGGTGATGAGGGGACTGGAGTGCCCACCTCTGCCTGGTGAGGATGTAGCAAGGACGCAGCTGTCTGAGCTGGGGAGTGCCCTCACCAAGAACCCCACTGTGCTGGCTCCCTGGTCTTGGACTTCTTGCTTCCAGCACTGTGGGGAACAAATGTTTCTTTGAGCTGCCATGTCTCTGTTACAGCAGCTCAAACTAAGAAAACAGAAAGGGATTTCCCTAAGACCACAGATGGAGGTAGTGCAAGGTCTTTGTCACTGCTGGGCCCCCTTCAGTGGTTTAGCCTGGAGAACCCTGATGGCCTTTCTGGAAACTCCCCCTCCCCCCCCCCCAGGGCTGTCGTGTGGAAGGAGACAAATGCCTGTAAAGTTCCAGGGACAGGGCAGGTTGAGCAGCAGGGAGGAAGCAGGGAGGAGGTCACTCCCCAGCCACATGACCTTGCTGATGTGCTGTGGCCAGGCTTGCACTGGAAAAGGCTGCCTCGGGGAGAGTAAGCCACCCACCCGCAGGGCGTGTGGTCAGGCCTGGCTTGCCTCTCTCCTAAGGTCATGGAGAGGGGCTTCCTACAGTGGGTAGAGGGTAGGAAGCTTCTGTCCAACTCCAGGGGGTTGCTAAGCTTTTGCCAGTGGAGCTGAGATTCAGCAGGGTTGTGGTGTGTGCAGGAGGCAGCCAGGAGTGAGGCTGAGGAAACAGGGGACATAGGCCTCCTCTGGAGACCTTCAAAGCCTCTTCACCCTCCTCCTTCCCTCCCTCCCCCTCTTCCCCTTCCCCCTCACTGAGAACACAGAAGGGCACATACCAGGATGTCCAGGCAGGCGGCCTTCAGCAGGGTGATTTGGTCTGCAATGGTCAAGCCGGTGAAGCCTGGCAGACGTTTAGCAAACTCCACGATTTTAATAATGCACTTGGTGGCCAGTTCACTGAATTTGTCCCAAAGGCCCAGGTCCAGTCGGACTCGATGGTCAGCACTAGAATTCTGTGAGGGAGAGAAAACGCCATCAGGTGTAGTTTGGGGGAAGCCCCCCGGAGGGGAGGAGTCAACATGTTTTCTATCAATAGGCTGACACTTTAGCCTTGATGGGGCAGCTACTGGGTGGAGTGGCTGAGTTTTTAACCAGGATTCATCTTTTTAAAATGCTCAAAATCGTATGCCTGTGCCCTGGATAATTGAGTAACAGATGAGGGGGAGTTTCTCAGCTAATAAATAAAGAAGGAATGGGAGAACGAGGAGTCACCATTGTATCCTGAATTACTGGCTCTGGGCATTGACCATCAGTGGTTGCTAATGTCTTATACTTGATCTCAGCCAAAAGCCCAAGAAGTAACCAGGTTGCTCATATCTTCAAACAGGCAACCAGTCATGCTGGTGTCCTGATGGAAAAACGTACCACCAGGTATATAGTCTGGCCAAAAATCAAACTTGAATTTGACTGGGCCTCTAGATTTCACTGCAGGAAATATAGGAACATAGTAAACTACACCACAGGGATGCAACTGTCAACATCCAGATTGCCAGAAGTCCTGT
This sequence comes from Loris lydekkerianus, assembly GCA_963574355.1. Lineage (NCBI taxonomy): Eukaryota > Metazoa > Chordata > Mammalia > Primates > Lorisidae > Loris > Loris lydekkerianus. The sequence goes on from CAUYPK010030968.1 coordinate 44,983, forward strand.
AAAACCAATGAACTGGTTTCTTCAACAAATACATTGCAAGGAAGAGAAAGAAATGGAGAGAGAAATCCAAAGATTAAAAGCAGCTCAACCCAAATGCTCATTAACTGATGAAAGGATAAATTGTGATCCCAACTACATGATGAAAATGCTAGGTAGCATTACCAAGGAGCAAACCAGTGATACACACTTCAAGAGCTAAACCTCAAACCTGTGCTAAATGAAAGAAGGCAGAGATAAAACCTGCACACAAAATGATTCCATCTACATAACATTCTGGAAAAGGCAAAACTATAGGGACCAGGTCTGTGGTCTACGAGGGGCAGGGGAGAGGATTGACCATAAGGTGCATGAGGGGACTCTTTGGAGTGATAGAAATGTTCTACACCTTGACAGGAGTCACATTATGTGAATGAACACTTTCGTCACACTCATCAAACTATACCTTAAAAAAAGGGAAATTATGTAAATTATCTTTCAATAATCTTGGTTGTAAAAAGGTGATTAGGGGATTTATCAATCAATTGCAAGGTATAAACCGTACCTGAATTGTGATTCAAGCAAATAAACTGCAACGAGATTGTGACATACATATATGAGAAAACTAGAAATTTGAGATATTAAGGTGTTGGCGATATTAACTTTATATTAGGACAATAATGATGACATTGCTTTTTTGCTTTTGTTTGCAGAGGTTTTTATCATTTAGAACATATGTTGAGATATTTACAGATAAAATGGAAACAAGTGAAATATCCATGATGAGATGTTTGTAATGTACCATCCAGACCTGGCATTTGGTCCTCTGATGAGCTCAGGACAGGTATCCTGCTTCTCAAACTCATCTCTTTAGTTTGCCACCTAGTTAAATTCAGTCTGCAGAAGTCAAACTAGCTCTCGCTGGTAACATGGGCAAGGAAAGCCTGGAGGATAAGTTTGCACGAGGTGCCACAGAAGCCTTAAGAACGGTAGTAGCCAGTGCTGGCTGCCTTCCGCGACATTCCTTGCAGATAGCAAAGGCATGCATCCTCCAGATTTATTTTATTCCTTCCTCAAGGACCTTGGTGGAATACAGTGCACTCGGGGGAACATAAGATCAAGATGTGTGGCCATTCGGGCTGTAATTAAATTTAATAGGCAGTTTATCCGGTCCGTAGGAAGATGACACTGAAAAGCGGGGAAGAGAGCAAGCTTACGGTAGGAAATCACTTTGCAGTAGAGTATCCATCTGGAAAAAAAGACATTGCCCCGACCCAGCAAGTGTGAACGAAATCTTCATCAACATTGGATGAGGTTACTTTATCATGTGCAGGGGCTGAGAGAGAGGAGCCTGTCACACCTTCTATTAAAAATAATGCACAGCCGTCTTAACGGCATGTAAATCTAACTCACTATTATGCAAACTGAAGGGAAGAGGCAGTTAATAAAACACGGAATAACCTGGTGTTTTATTATACTGGTTGCTGGATTCATAGGCACAAGGCTTAAAATGGCTTATATATTATCTTCCAGCTGCGCAAATGGAGAGCCCTGGCCTGTTTGGGTTGGTGATGAAGGCGCGTGGCTCTCAGCAGCATTGCTGAGTGTACAGGGAGGAAAACCAGGGAGGAGGGGGACAGGGAAGGACAGGGAGAAAATGGGGTGGTGAGGCACACTGGTGAGGAAGACAGCTGGCACGGAAGGGGAAGGGGCTCTCCTCTGTCCCTGCCTGAGTGGAGCTAGGGCTGGCTCCTGCAGAGGGAAGTTGGGACCTGTGCAGAAAGGAGAGTGCCCATGGCCTTCCAGGGCCACCTTAAGCAGCAGCAAAGTCCAACCCCACTAGGAAATCCAACTCAATGGCAACTTTTGTCACACAAATGGACCTTTTTCTTCTGCTGGTTTGTTCTCTGCTGCAACCTCCCCTCCACCCTGATTTTCTAGGGAAAATGTAGACAGAGGCTGACAGGCACCCGAGCGAAGAGGGTGTGCAGCTTTTCTGAGCGGCATTACTTTCAGAGCAAGACCCATAAACCAAGGTGGAATCACCAGTGTCTTTAAAATCCCATTTGTGGCAGCTGCTGGGTGCAGTGGTTTCAGTGGTTTACTCAGGGCTGTTTGCTAGTTTTGGTTGTTTTCTAGCTAAGGAGGACATGTACCTTTTAAACAAAAGAATAAAGAGTTAACGTTCTGTGGCGATGTTAGGCAAGAGCACGGAGGCGACCTCCTCCTTCTCCAGGCCTGAAGTCTTTTGACCATCCCGAGAGCCTGGTGTCCTTGCAGGTTCCATCTGCAGACTGTTCCGGCCATCCACATTCCATTCCCTCAGCTCATACACAACCGCTGCTTATCTGGGGCTTGCATCATGCTGGCGGGATCTGCTCTATGTTTTCACAATTATTACCTGGCTTTACTGCTCACAACCCCCCAGGAGGGAGGCACTGTTAAGGTCAAGTGGCTGAGGAGGAAGCGAGAGCAAGAGGAGCAAGTTCATTTGTGCAAGAGCCCCCGGGGCAGGCACAGGGAACTGGATTCATCTTGGCAATTGTGCTGAGGCGTCCAGGCTGTCTACTCCCACATCACATCACCTGTTTCACTGTGGGTTCCTCATGGACTCAACTTCTGGTTAGACCCTCCTGACTCCCAAAGCCTGTTATTGCCTCTGTGATGTCCCTCCTGGTTGAAAACCCAGTTTCCAGGAGACGGCTACAAGATCCCCAGCGCTGCTATGAAGAGAATGTTATGATGCAGGGTCAGCAGCTCTCTGTGGTCAACAGACACGTATCCAGGCACTATGACCACCTGGGCTCCGGAAGGTACCAGCTGGGGCATGTTCACACTTGCTGGGTTGGGACAAAGTCTTTTTTTCCAGATGCATACTCTGCTGTAAAATAATTTCCCACCATAAGCTTGTGACCTTAGAAATAGGGTCTTTACAGAGGTAATCAGGTAAAATTAGGGTGGGCCCCCATCCAATGTGACTGGAGACTAAGGACTAGTGTGGTGCAGCTGAAAGCCAGACAGTGCCAGTGGCTGCTCATAGGTGGCAAGGAAGAACCCTCTTCTGGGCAGTCAGAGAGCACGTCCCGCTCACACACTAATCGTGGACTTCTGGCTTCCAGAGCCATAGAAACAAAGTTCATGTCATCTCAATCCACCTGGTCTGCATTACTTTGCTCCTTTAGCTCTGGGAAACTAACCCTGCAGGTGTGCAGGAAATGTGCTGCAAAATGAAAGGCTGGCCCAGGTGATACTAAACGGGCAGGCATGCTTGCTGGCAAGAAACTGAGGCTCACCAAGTTAAGGGCTGGTTCAAGGTGAGCCAGGTGTGAAGTGACGTGGTCGTGACGGAAATGCAGGTCCCATGACTATCTCCTGAGCCTCCAGCCCATCTGCTGCGTCTCTCCCAGGAGGCTGACCTGCCTGAGTTTCAGGTTCTGAGTCTCTGGCTGATAACACATGTTAGTTTTTTCATTTGTTTTTGTTTTTGAGACAGAGCCTTTCCTCTGTTGCTAAGGCTAGAGTGTTGTGGCCTCACCCTAGCTCACAGCAACCTCAAACTCCTGGGCTCAAGTGAGTCCCCTGCCTCAGTCTCCCGAGTAGCTGGGACTACAGGTGTTTGCCATGACACCCAGCTAATTTTTCTATTTTATTTTTTGGTAGAGATGGGTGTCACTCTTGCTCAGGCTGGTCTTGAACTCCTGAGCTCAAGTACTCTACCAGCCTCAGCCTCCCAGAGGGCTTGGATTGCAGGCGTGAGCAACTACACCCAGACTGTATTAAAGAGAAAGCCAAGTCTGCCAATGGCTACGCCTTCCTTTTCTAAAGTCCATCTCCTAGAAAGTTGTTTAGTGGTTTAATAATTCTCTTTGTGGTCATTTTTCTGAATAGGTTAAGAGCTCCTTAAATCTTCATAGCTCATATTCATGAGCCCCTCAGAGGACACCTCATGTCCTACCAAGCCCTGCACGTGGATGAACAGCCTGCACACGGCAGCCAACAGCCTGGGCAGGGCTGCCCAGCCCGGAATCTGTCTCACTGTCACACCCACACTCTACTTTCCCCAAACTGGAACATGTGACTAAAAACAGTGACAAGCCATTCATAACAGGATGAAGGGCAGAAGACCCTTTTCCATGCCAAGAATGGTGCAAGGGGTTCTGATACATTTTTATCATTGAAACCTCTAGGTATGGGGCAGGTACATTAAAATCCGCCCTATACAGATGAAAGTTCAAATGAGGATGCAACTTTCCAAAAACACAGAACTCCCAAGTAGCATGGCTAAGATTTGAATCTTAGTTTATGAGGCCCTAAAGCCCAAATAACACAGTCATTAGGGTTTGATCTAAGGGAGCAGAGTAAACATCCTCTGAGCTAGGACAGCTCCTTGGGTTCACTCCTGGGTCTGTTTTGGAGAGCTCTTCTATAAGTAATTCTTCTCTTGCCTTCACCTGCCTTCATGCTTTCACCTTTCAACATGGAATCCATCTCCCCTTTTGTTGGAGGGAGGGCCATTGGTTAGAAACCCTCCCGAGAGTACTGTCTCTGAAGCTGGGAGGTGAGTGCCCTGGCCAGGCCTGAAGTGGCAGGAGGTGGGCCTAAGTGCCTCCTCCATCCATTCCTGCAGTCCCCTGGGACCTGACCATTTGTCCCACATCTATCCTAATTAGGGAAGAAAAAGGAACTACTCTTTCAAAGATCTGTGGGTGGGCAACTGGCTGCCTTTTTCATTCCTTTCTGCCCACTTATTCTATTCCAAAGGCATCTGACAGGGACTCCACTCTGGTGATGATGACAGGAAGTTTCTTGCAATGGAAGCGAGTGCCTATCTAAAAAAAGCTCTCTTTAAAAACTGTCGACTTGGAACTAAGAGCTTGCAGAGAATGTGTTCTGGCTGCTGTTATTTATTTATACCTCCACCCACTTCCACAAAGGATTTGAAGTGGCTCACAATAACAGCACGGCTAGATCTGTGTGGAGATAGTAGAAATTTAAGAGACAAGCCCTTGACCCAGTGAAGGGGCATGTGTGTCTCAAAGGAGCTCAGCTGCCCAGTAGGTAGGAGCCGGCCTCTGGAGATGAACTTGTATTTCTATTTTCCCTGCTTGGTTGAAAGAGGTGCAAAAAAGTCTCCAGAAAGTGTTTAGAACGACATGCCCTGTGGAGGAACAATGGTGTCTTGCTTTCAAAGCGAGGTGAGTGTGAAGGGGCCCTGGTGGCCCAGCGGAAGCCCCTCGGTCTCAGGCCAGAAGCCGGCTCTAAGGCTAGCATTTCAATGCAAGCAACCTCTGTGTGAGGAGGTCCTAGGAAGCTCTGGAGCGCAAGGGAAGGAAGGAAGGTGGCCAGTAGGGGTCACCACTCCTTGACCCTTGGTCTTGCTGGGAAACTCTGGGAGGTTGTGCAGAGAGCCCCTCGGAGCTGTCCTGCCCGTGGAAGAGGAAGGTGAGGTGTTTGGGCACCGCTCCCACCCCAGCCTCCACCTGCATCTGGCAGTGGTGGGAGTGTCAGTGCCTCACGTGTGAGCCATCCTGGAACCAGGGCACCCAGCGTGCATGTTCTAGGAGGAGGCAAATGTTCTATGCTGTGATTGTCCTTCCTTTTTCCAGGTTAGAGTGGGGTCAGGGGTGCCTCGGGGGGTCTAACTAGACCATGCTCCGGGGATGGCGATCCCAGGTACTACTGGCTCAAAAGTGTCCTCTTCCTGGAAGACCTCCCCACTCTGATCTCTTTTATTCTATATTTTCTAGAGCTAAAAGTTTTATTTATTCCTGGATAACAGCTACCTCCTCCTCACTAGATGCCCTCGGTGGCTCCGTTTCCATTCTGCCTTGTGGACAACCCTCCTGAAGTATTCTGTATATAATGTAGTGGTTAAAAGAATGGTCTGGAGTCAGACTGTTCGGATTCAAGTTTCACCTCTACCACTTGTGGGCTATGAGACAAGGCGAAAGTTATTTAGCCCTTTTATGCCTCAGTTTACTCATCTGTAATGTGGGGGCAACTATGCCCACCTCATATTGAGTCCTCATAAAGATTAATGTATGTAGAGTACCGTATATACTCGAGTATAAGCCGAGTTTTTTCGGCACAAAATTTGTGCCAAAAAACCCGAACTCGGCACAAATTTTGTGCTGAAAAAACTTGGCTTATACTCGAGTATATATGGTATTTGGCATGGTCTCTGGTTCATTGTACATGCTCAAAAAACATTAGCATTAATAATAATGATGATGACAATGATAAAAAACTTGTGATCTCATACTGTCAATTTCTCTCCATTATTTACAGACTCCTCAGTAAGTATGCAAGACTCTGCCGGGCTTTTCCAGTCCCCGCTTCCCACAGTCCTGACAGTGGGCAGCACCTGTTTGCTCTCATCTTCTCCTGTGTATATTCCCTCACCCTAAGTTGATGTCCCAGTTTCTTAGGTCAGGGCTCACTCATTTTGTTACTGAGCCCAACACAGAGCCTGGAACATGGCTGGTAATCAGTAAGTATTTCTGAAAGGGATAAATGACATGCTTCTTGGCACTGGTTTAGAATCGCTTCACTTTTCTGTATTGTCTGAAGCCCCGGCATGGGCCAGAGGCAGGTGTGTGGCGGATGGTGCTTCTGTTACAGTGCTGCTGGGGAGCTATTTCCAGGTCACAGCACAGAAACTTTTCATGAATTGTTTAATTTCATCCTTTCAACCATTTTACATTATGCCCATTTACAGATAGAAAAAATGAGGCTGGGAGAAGTTAAGTAACTTGTTCATGTTCACAGGGCTGACGATGGCCGGGGAGGATTTGAACCATGCTCAATGTGGCTCTAGGCCCCTGCTCTGGATGCCTGGTGTCACCTTGCACAGCCTCTGCTGTCCTTCGAAGGTTAAAGGGAAAGCTCCCCTATGATGTCCTGCCTTGTCTTGCTCTGTGTCCCTGCTCAAGCTCAATGGGGCTGGCCCAGGGAGCCCAGCCTCTGCCCTGGCCTGCATGCTGGCATCTCTCCTCCCTTATACCAAGGGCTGGGTGGGCCTCAGAAGATCATCCTGAGTCTTGCTCCTCAAAGTACCATTCATTTGCTCTCCAGACTGGGGTCTGCAGACCTGAGCACTGGAAGGTGGTCAGAGCGCCCCATCTCCCAGGCCATGAAGTCTTTCAGGCACCCTAGGCTCATGCTGGGATGGGGACACACTGCTCAGGGACCTCCTCTGCTTCCAGGGGGGTCAAAGTCTCTGCTTCTGCCAGGAGACTTGCCCGTCTCATGCAGGTACCAGGCCTTCAGAAGCCAGTGCTACCCAAACCTGCAGCCTCCTGCTCACCTGAGGAGCTTCTGGGTGTGTATCCACACTGGTTTCCATAGGCCACCCCCAGGGCCTGCCCCTGGCCGTCATTCCCCCCAGCATCCTAAGGCATGATACCATGTGCTCCCCAAGAATTGTTTCAAGCCCCTGCTGCTGGCTGTTCTTTTATCTCTCTAGCCTTACCATTTCATCTTTTCAATCTTGGGATCTTTTATGCTATTCTTTTTCTGGCACATGAGTTGCCCAATCAGCAAACAATATGATATTTGGATTTTTTTTTTTTTTTTTTTTTTTTTTGTAGAGACAGACTCTCACTTTACCGCCCTTGGTAGAGTGCTGTGACATCACAGGACTCACAGCAACCTCCAGCTCTTGGGCTTCCACGATTCTTCTGCCTCAGCCTCCCGAGCAGCTGGGACTACAGGCGCCCACCACAATGCCCGGCTATTTTTTGGTTGCAGTTCAGCCGGGGCTGAGTTTGAACCCACCACCCTCAGTATATGGGGCCGGTGCCCCACTCACTGAACCACAGGCGCCACCCTGGATTTTTTTTTTTTTTAAAGTATGTTTACTAGCATCTTAGGGAAGCAATCTAAGCTATTTAAAGACACCAGAACAACATTCTCATTGTACTAATTAATTCATTCATCTGTCAAGTATCTATCAGGGGTCTATTATGTGCCACAAACTAGGAAAACACATTAGTGAACACAGTTCATGAGAAATCCACTTTGAAAAATTAAAGCACTGCATGATGTCCACTGATGCAATCTTGACCGGGCCACATAGATGTGGCCTACCTTTTCATCTCATTTTCTCTTTTCTTTTTCGACTTAACCTTAGTGAAAGGAGAAACCTGGGGAACAGAGGGGGAGCACTCACCCTGCGGGGGCAGGTCAGGCCTGCCCTGAACTTTTCCAGGCCCTGCTAGGGGTTTTATACATGTCCTTTTAGACCTTGGCTCAAGGGATGGCCCTGAAAATCTTGGCTGGATTTTACAACTGGTGTTTTCAAAAGATTCACCCTTTGGTCCCTCTGGGTCTCCTCTGCACAGGTCTGTCACGACCCATGCAATACTTCACCAGTTCATTTGACTCTGTCACCAGAGCAAAATCCCCAAGAGCAACACAAACAGTGCATCGTGCCCGGGTCTCCACATGGCGTGGCACGTAAAGAGGGCTCAGTCAGTGCTTCCCGAGTGAATGTGTGGGCATCTGACTCAATTGAGGAAACACTCATCCTACTCCGTGTCTGCCAAAGGCTTCTCCACAGAGGGAAGTGCTCACCCGTCTCCACCGTAACACAGGGCCAGGGCCAAGTTGGGGTGGACATCCCTGCCAGGCCCTGGGCAAAGTCCATGGGTATGTGTGTCTGTCTGTGCACAAGGGCCCGTGCCCACCACACTCCAACAGCCCAGGGCAGGAGCTTCTCTTACCGTGGTGTATTTGCCCAGCTGGCAGAGAGAGGGGAAAGTTTCCTGGTGAGCTTTTCGGATCTTCTCCGTGAGATCGTCCAGCTCAGCTGTCATTTCATAGCTTTCTATGCATTCTTGCTTTGAAGGCTCCTTCTTTTTCTTGTTCCTGTCATTCCTGACAGCTGGAAACAAGAGAGAAAGCAAATCAGGGGTCACTAAATGCTGGGCCTGCACTGCTTGGTCATGGAGGTTCCATCTCCCAACGCAGCCTTGGAGTCATTTGACATTTGGAACACAAATGGTGGGAAAAGATGGTATAAATGCATCTCCTCAGAAAAGGGATTTGGCTGCCAGGAGGGGCCTGGGCAGAGAGCTAGGCTCATCTGTGTGTGCCCATGTCAGGCAGTTCTTATGAAAGCTTAGGCTCCCCCAGGAGGCTTTCAGTCTTGGCTTTTTGCAAGAGAACTTTCTATGTGGACTGATTCCTTGAAGAGGGAAGGATTTTTCCAAGATCCTTTTCTAGAGGAGCTGCCTTAAGAAACAGTGCAAGGGAATTCCTTTCACCTGAGAGTCAGGTCCCTAAACAAAGCCTCTGTTGCTTGATAATTAGTATTTCCTAGCTAAGCACTTTGGATTCTTTGCTTTTCAGTTTTCTGAATTAACTGATAATTGTGAAGAAACTCATCTTAGAGGGGTTAGGATTATGTTTTGCGTCCCTTCACAGTTTTCTGCTTCCTAAACTTCCTGAATTAACCATGCAGTCTTTTGTAATTTCAAACTGTTATAGTATGAAACCCTCAGCGTGGAAACACACCCATTCACTTATCGGCTCCACACCTCATCCGGCCCCTGGGCCCCTCGGCGGGTGCATGCCCTTTGCCTCTGGACACTCCCATCAAGCGTGCTGGGCACAGAGTAGGGCCCAAGACTCCGTGTGATAGAAGCCCGTGCTCTCACCCACAGCACCGGCCTCTTGGGTGACTTCAAATCCACGTGTAACTCAAAGCCCCTGGCTAGGATCTCCTGGGGAAGGAAACTGAAACCCAGGGAGGCCAACAGGTGAAACCAGCCCACACCAACCCCTCTGGGGAATCCAAGGTCCCTGGGGAGTGGGGGTGCCAGGCTGGATGCTGCCTGGCCGTGCATGCCACCACCGTGACCTGGAATCCGTCCTGCAAAATGACCCAGGGCATAATATGATCTGCCCTCAGAGGATTTGGCCTGAGCAGCCTCCCCAAGAGCACACCGGTGATTTGAGAACTGGCAGTGCTCTGGGTCTTCGTTATGATAATCCCCATGTTTGGGTTAGGAGCTGAGGGCAGAGTAAAACAATAGCAGGGGGAGAGGAGACTGGGGTGAAAGGAGAGGAAAAAAAGAAGAAACAGGGAAAAGGGTGAAAGATACTGCAAAATCATAGTGTCTGCATAACCAGTCAGACCTGGCCAGGAGGAGGGCAGCTGGGGAGAAAAGCAAAGACACAATGTTTTAAAAAAGTTTTGTCTTGAACATGATATTGGGAGCTTTGTCTACAGCACCTCACTTAGTCCCTTTAACAAGTAGGCAATTTTAAACTCTTTTTACAGATGAAGAGACAAAGTCTCAGAGTAGCTAAGGAACATTGTCAGGTTCATGTGGCTGACAAGTACTCTCCTCATTTGGACTCACTTATTCCTAAGGAAGAGGACAAATGGGAGAAGAACACTTCTGTGGATGGTTTCCTTCCCCCCAGGACTCTGAAATGCTGCTGCTCAGAACATTTCCAGATCTTTTCCAGAGCAGATGGGCCCATCAAGGCCTCTGGGACCAGAAGCTTCCCAGAAGGAGCAGGATGCAGGGTGAGAAGGTGTGTTGGTTTAAAGCTTGTAGAATACGAAGAATGTGGTCTACAAAGGGGACGCGGATGGCGAGGAAGGGGCTGTACGTGGCAGCAGGGACGCCTGGAGGCTTGCTGTGAGGGTGGAGCTGCGCTGGTGAAGGCTGAAGGTTTCTGTGCGAGTGGCAAGGTCTCAAGGGGGCAGACTCCCACCTTCCTTTGCCTCTTCCTTAGCTAAAGCAAACTCAAATCAAAGCAGCAAGAGTCCTTGCAAAACATAGCTACCACATCGCCCAGCAGTTCTTCCCTTAGGTATACACCCAAGAGAACCGAAAATACATGCCCATGCAAAACTTGGACTTGAAGGCTCACAGCAGCATTATTCCTAAAAGCCAGGAGGTGGAAATGACCCAAATCTCCATCAGTTGATGGATGGATAAACAAAATGGGATATAGCCTTACACGGAATATTATTTATCATAGAAAGGACTGGAGTGTTGATATATGTTACCACATGGATGAACCTTTAAGACACAGAGGAAGATGGTCACAAAAGGTCACATGTTGTATGATTCTATTTATATGGCAGGTCCAGAACAAGCCAAGCCATAGACAGTAAGTTGATGAGTGGTTACCAAAGGCTGGGGCCGAGGGAAGATAGGAAGTGAGTGCCAACAGGGACGAGGTTTCTTTTTTAGGAGATACAAATATTTTGCACTTAGATAGTGGTGAAGCTTGCACAACTTTGTGAATGTACTATAAACCACTGAACTGTATACCTTAAAATGATGAGTGTTATTTTATGTGAATTACATATCTCCGCTTCCACCACCACCAAAAAGCCCAGAACCCTGAAGGAGGACACAAGTCCCTGAACATCAGTGACCCCGGAGTATTACTTATTGTGATAGTGAAGGTGTTAGTTACAATTATTGTACAAGTGTCGGAGCCCTCTAGTCACAGTAGTTCATTCAGTCCTCACCACGACCTGGTAGGGTGGGTATCATTATTATACCCATTTTGCAGATAAGAAATGAATCCCGCACATTGTACCCCTTGATTGCACTAATGTACACAGCTATGATTTAACAATAAAAATAAATAAATTTTAAAAAAGTTACCAACTCAATTAAAAAAAAAAAAAAGAAAAGAAATGGAGGTACAGGAAAGTGATAACTTGCCCAAGGCCATGCATCCTCTGAGTGATGTAATAGGGATCCAGACTCAGGAAATCTGTCTGCAGAGTCTCCTCTTAGTCAAGGTGCTGTGCTGGTCAGTCACATGCACAACGATTCCTGAGTAGTGATTGTTGTGAAGGATGCTCCGGGGAGCTCTGTGTACATGTTACCGGGTGTGTGTGGGGGTCCTGCTGGTCCTGACCAGAGAGCTGGGGCTGGGAATGGGCGGTAAGAATGGTGGGCAGGGAGCCCACGACTGTCCTCTCTGGGAACTTGGGCTTTGCAACTGATGCTAAGCCCCAAGGGCTGCCAGGGATATCAATGGCAGCCCCTTCTCTCACTTCGATTGCAACTGATTGGTACATATACCCATATGTCCGGGAGCGACCTGGGGGTTTGACAAGCTGCTTCAGGCCTGGTACACCCCTGGGAAGGCATGGAGATGCAAGGACAGGGATACACGCTGTCATGCCCTCATGAAAGCCTGCTCCACAAAGCTCTCCCATCCCAGTCTACAGATGCCTAGAAGGCAAGGGCCATATTTTATTTCTCTCTGTGTACCCAGGGCTTGATCCAGCACCTGGCCCACAGTGGTGGCCCAAAAACTGTTTTACAAATAACAAGGTAAAAATGTGGCATTCTGAGCACTGTTAAGGCCTGTGTGTGGCAACAGAGTTCACTTGAGCCTCTTTCTTCTGGTAAGTAAAAGTCCCTTTATCACTGGTGCCTGCTGGCGAGTTGCTAACTGTTCTCCACCCTACTGCAGCAGCCAGAAGGTTGATGAGCAGGTGGGGCAGCCAGAGGGTCACAGGTGTGATTTATGCACCTGCTGGAGCCCAGCCGATGTCTGCAGGGTGTTTCTTAGATGGAAGGTGCTCCATAAAATATCAAGTGATCTCCTCCTGAGGGGCTAAGTGCTACAAATCAGATTTGGTGGCATAAAAGTAACATATTTATGATCCACTATCATATTGCAAATGAAATGAATGTAATAAAAGTGTCACTTATACAAATACCTCTGATGTACAGATCTCAACCTATGAATATGAAAACAGACACCCAAGCACTTTTATTTGAATGTCTAATCATGGAAATAAATGAAGTCATGGTCATTTTAATGTGTGCACTTGTGCATGTATCTGGAATGTTGATCTCCACGCACACAATAAAAATTAAATGCAGGAAACATGCAAAAGATGTGGAATTCACTGGGATTCAAAAAAAAAAAAAGATGAAAACAACGCTTCACCAAAAATTCCTTCACATTGGATGGGGGGGGAGGAAAATACAACTGATAACATTTTTGTCCATGAAATTCTTTATATTCAGTTTAGCAAAGGAAGCATAACAGTCTATTTATTTTTGCTTGAAAAAAAAAAATTTTGGAATTTGTTCATTTTGACTCTTTAGCCCCTGCTAACTGCCAGAATAATGAGTCACAGTTGTGATTAGAGCTATCTGGTTGTCATGAGTGGGCAAGGGCCTGTAACTAACCTACTGATATACTTTATTTTAGTTAAACAATTATTTTCTAAACTAATTTTGCATGTGAATCACCACAGATCTGAAGGCAGGTGGATTGACTATCATTAAGAGACATACTTTTCCCAAAATTTAAGGATTTGGGATTGGTGCTCAAACAGGTCCCGGTGTAAAGCTGGGATAAGTAAATACCAAATCAAGATCTCTTTGAAGGTGGGGACTCTGTCTCTTTCCTAAAGCAGTGCCTGTGTGCTCATTGAAAACTGGACAAATACTGGACACAGAGAAAGAAGGTTAGAGAACAAGGCTGCAGCTAAATATTCTTGCCACTAATGAGACACATGCCTTTTAGACCTGGTAAAGGTAGGGAACCCAAGAGTGTCAGAATGAATAAAGTCCTTTCATTTTCTGAGACCTTGATTTCAGAATTTGTGCAGTGGAGGTCAAAATAGAATCTTCAAAGAACTGTTCCAAACCCGCAACATGGCAGCGTCCATGCCAGGACTTCAAAAGGCTGCTTCCTTAATGCCGAGAGGTATAGGGATGGCCTGGCGTCCGCTGGGCCAGCAGTCAAGCTCCAGAGCATACTTAGAATTTTTACGTTGAATATTCACATCTTGGGGGGAATATTCACATCTGAACATAGCATTCTGAGAGTTTAACAAGGATCTTCCAGCCTAACTCAGCTTATTGAAGCTATTCAAAAACATTATAGAAAAATCTCCAAAACATCAGATGTTCAGACACCAAACACTACTTTCTAGTTAAAGTGGTATGTCACACTAATGAAACTTCAAAACGATTTTAAACATGTTTTCTTTCTCCTGTTAGTTTTAGACATGGGAATGTTACCTCTTCTTGAGTGGACAGCATTCTAAATGCGTTTTTCCTCCCCTGTACAGGTTGGCAGGTGCCTAGACAGAACCTGCTGTGGCTGCACTTGTTTTTGGACAGCGATGGGCATCCTTACAAGACAAGAGATTTGGAGATTAGAGGCTCTGTTTTAAGTGAAAAAGTCTTTTCTTTGGACATAGCTTAGGCTCAACCCCAGAGATGAGGACAAAGAAAACATTTTGACATGATGTATAAAACAGGAGTTTGACAGTGAGGAGGTGAGAAATTGTACACACTTCTGAGGTCCTTCCCTGCATCATCTGTGGGCTCCTTTGCAACTTTCCTTTGGCAGCGATGGGCTACCGCCAAGGAAGACTTTGCCTAAATTCTGACCACAGGAGGCCCACGTGTCTTTGGCGTCATGCTTTTGACAGAGCTATGGAACATGAATGCGGGCTGAGAATAAGGCCTTTGCTGATGGCATAAAACCGAATGTTAAAAAATGGAAATTTAAGTCATTGAGTCTGGCCATCTGCTTTTTCATCAGGAGTAAAGGCACACCCTTAAGGTGCAACCAACTCACCATGTTCTTAAAAACCTCTGATCTGGAAAAGAAGAGTTTAGTATCTGCTTCCATCCTCAATTTTCATAGGCAAGAAATTCTTTGCTATACCAAGCTCACTTCTGCTGAAGCCCAACCTGTTCTTGTGTATCTAAAATACTGTTTAGTGGAACTTTTAACTTTTTTGCAAAAAGGCAGGCAGGGTCAGGTTCAGGAACCAATAGTCTTGATGACTACTGGTCACAAAAAAATAGGAGTCACATGTATCTATGGCAAAAAAGCATCCTTTAAGTATTTCTTTCATGGAGTTGGCTTACACCGTCTTTCAAAAATAGTACCCGTGGCCAGGTGCAGTGGCTCACACCTATAATCCTAGCATTCTGGGAGGCTGAGGCAGGAGGATTGCTTAAACTCGGGAGTTTGAGACCAGCCTGAGCAAGAGCCAGACCCTATCTCTACTAAAAATAGAAAAATGTAGTAAGATGTTGTGGTGGGTGCTTGTAATTCTAGCCACTTAGGAGGCTGAGGCAGGAGGATTGAGGAGTTTGAGGTTGCTGTGAGCTAGGCTCATGCAACAACACTCTAACTCAGGCAACACAGCAAAACCAAAACCAAAACCAAACCAGAACAAAACAGTATCTGCTGGAGGGCAGGAAGGAAAAAGAAATTTCACAGCAACAGACTGTTCCAGGTAAACTTGTTTCTTGGTCTGTGCTGTATGTATTCTTCATAATAAATTACAGGCTTTCAAATATTAAACAACAATCTCTATCATGACAAATTATGATGACAATTATATGTTTATTATACATATAAATTATAATAACATCCCTACTGTCCTCTAAACCCAATCACTGTTTAGCAAAGGAAGTGAAGTTTTCCTTGATATTCTTTTTCTTTTAATTTTTTAAAATGATTTTTTATTGGTTGGCATCTGGGCTCAAAGGAGTAGGGCCCCAGCCCCATATGCCATAGGTGGCAGGTTCAAACCCAGCCCCGGCCAAAAACTAAAAAAAAAAATATATATTTTTTATTTTTTTTGAGACAGAGTCTCACTTTGTCACCTTTGGTGGAGTGCTGTGGCGTTACAGCTCATAGCAACCCCAAACTCTTGGGCCCAAGTGATTCTCTTGCCTCAGCCTCCCAAGTAGCTGGGACTACAGGCGCCTGCCACAGTGCCTGGCTAATTTTTTTTTTTTTAGAGGCAGGGTCTTGCTCTTGCTCAGGCTGGTCTCAAATTTGTTAGCTCAAGCAATCCACCTTCCTTGGCCTCCCAGAGTGCTGGGGTTACAGGCGTGAACCACCATGCCTGGCCATCTTGCTATTCTTATCATACTTTTCCTCTTCAAGTGGATTTTAAAATGGAAATGAGATTTCTCTCAACTTAGGAAAAGTCCTGAGAAGCAGAAGTTCTGAGAAACCATGAGGAGGAGAGACCAGGAGTTGTGGGCATGAGCATTCTAGAACAGGGTGGAGCCAGCCTATTCTTTGACCTGGGAAAGAGCTCATGCAAGATTAGCAGAGTTGCCTACCCAATCTGCGGCTAACCACAGACTCATGAGAGAGCCCAGTGAACCCAGAAGTACAACCTGGCTGTTCCATGGTCTTAGGAGCAATAACAAATACTAACTGTTTCAAGCCACTGAGCTTTGGGGTAGTATGTTACACACCATGGGCTAACTGATACAGGCTATGTAAAGAGTAGTTTGACACAGCAGTAGTACAAGCCCACGTACCTTTTGGTTCATGGGCTACTTGAAAAAATGGTCACTTTTATTCAGCAGTTAAGGCAAGAAAGGAAATAACATGTCATTCCTGCAACTCAAAGTTCCAGAGCCCATCTAAATCTGTTACAGCACATAGCAATGATTGAACTGTTTTCCAAAGATCTGAAATAAGAAGACAGGAACTTTGAGTAAATGAGAAGGACATTGGGGTAAAATTCCAAAGCCTGCATATTAATTAAGTATGGAGAATCAGGATAGTCTCCTAATATCTCTGAGCTTTAGTTCCCTCATCTAAAAAGTGAGGAGATTAATTTTTTGTCTGTTACACACAGGATTCTCATGTATATTTAGATGTGTAAATTGTCTCCATGCAGTGTAACATGTGGAAATCCTATACCAATTTGTCTATTCACCAAACACCTCTTGGGTTGGTAGCTACTGAAGATACTGAGTCAGACAAAGCAGGGTGTTCCCCTCGATGGATGAAACGCACATGCTATGTAATATAGAACATAAGGGCTTAATGTACAAGCATGCCTTGAAATGAGAACTGGTAAGGTACTGTGGAGGGAGAAAAGAAGGTGGAAAGAAAGAGGGAAGGAAGGTAAGAAAGAAAGGAAGAAATGAAGGAGGGAAGAAGGAAATTTTATGCAAGATCAATGTTCCAGCCTGGTGCCATAGAACTGGGGACTAAGAGGATGACAGAGTTTAAGAACTGGCAGTCCTTAAACTTTCAGTGAGTTCATCTCTTATGTCAGGACTTGGCCTGAACTTGGCCATCTGAACTTGGCCTAGAAAATGGACATGATCACATTCACTTTTTGGTGATTCAACTTTTTCAGATATTGCTTGACATACTTGCTGAATTTCTGCCTGAGCCATCTAAGGTATCTGAGACAGATAGACAAATGGCTTCTAATTTTACCAGTTTTTGCCAAATATCCTATTTCGGATATCAATATAGAGAAGATTCTGTATATTGCCAAATAATGTTTAGAAACTCAGATCACTAAAGAAATGGTCTATATGTGGTACATAGATGTTTATATTATGTATTTAGTTTAAATGAAAACTTTCAGGGCATTTCAAATGCTTTATACCAGTCTATATACCCAAAACGATTCTCATTGAAGTCCTGAAATACTAAGGTTTCTAAGGGTCTTCAGAGTCTCCAAGTAAAAATCATGTTCAGCATAGTTTTTGTTCTAAATGTATTCTATTAATTTTAATTTTTAGAGAATTAGCAGTCCATGTGTGAGGTTTATGCTAGCCCACTATGGGATACAATGAGTCAATTAACTATAACCTCCTTTCTTAACGATGATAGCTCTGAAATTACTTCTAATTTTGGGATTTTTTTTCCTCCATCCATTTGTCCATCCAATGATTTGTCTATTTGTACAGTCCTTCCCGCCATTCATTCCTTTCCCCGTCCCTCTCCCCTCCCATCTATCCATTTGTTCATTCGTGCAGCTGTACACCCATCTGTCCCACTTTTCTACCCATTCATCTGTCTATCCACCTATCCATCCATCTGTTCATCTGTCCATGCTTTCATCCACTCATCTGTCCATCTGCTTGTCCATCCATCCATTTTTCAAATTGTATACAAAACCAGCACATTGTATCCCATGACTGCATTAATGTACACAGCTATGATTTAATAAAAAATATTGTATGCATTTAAGTTATATCACTTGATGGTTATATATATGTATGCATAATAAACTCTTCACCACACACAAAAATAAATGTATCCATCTTCTACTAATCACTCATCAATTATCTACTTATTTATTCTTCTGTTCAAATGGTTATTAAGTACTTAAACTGTGCCTTGTGCTATGACAGATGTTAAAAATATAGTGAAACTCCATGGAAATCATGCAGGTGGGAGGGCCGTGGAGGGGATGGGTTTAATCACACCTCACAGGTACAGTGTATACTATGCCCACTATCTGGGTGAGGGGCACACTTATCACTTTGACTACTCAAGCTGTACAAAAGCAATTCATGCAGCCAAAACATTTGTAACATGCTGAAATTAAAAGAAAAATAAAAACCAAGAATGAGAAAGTATCATTTCAAGAGATTTACATTCTAGTAAAAGACATGGTCACCTCAAGAAATAACAACTATCTACATGTGAAACTTAGTAAATGTAGAATATAAATGTCTTAACACAATAATTAAGAAAATGCCAGGAGGCTATGGTAACCAGTGTGATGAAAATGCGTCAAACGGTCTATAAAACCAGCGTATGGTGTCCCATGATCGCATTAACGTACACAGCTATGTTTTAATAAAAAACAAACAAAAAAAAGAAATAACTACCATGCCTTGAGCTAGATGCCAAAAGGAGATATTCATTCATTGATTTCAAGATTAGGAATATAAAAATCTAAGGAGCAGGTTGTAAGATGGTACTTTGGCCAAGAGATGAGACTGATGGTTCCAGGGGTCCTCAAACTGTGGCCCACGGGCCACATGAGGAGGTGTGATTACATTTTGTGATTACATTTGTTCTCGTTTTTTTTTTTTTTTTTTTTTTTTTTACTTCAAAGTAAGGTATGTGCAGTGTGCATAGGAATTTGTTCATAGTTTTTTTTTTTTTAAACTATAGTCCGGCCCTCTAACAGTCTGAAGGACAGTCAGTTGGCCCCCTGTTTAAAAAGTTTGAGGACACCTGTGAGAGAACAATATGTGCACAGGTGAAAGGGTTGGAAAGAAGCGTGCTGCATGATGGGATTCAGCTGTGGGAAGGCTTTTAAATGATGGAGCCTCATTGGGGGAGCCAGAAAGGGGAAGGAGGAAAATTTTGAACGGACAAAATACTGGGAAATACTTCCAAGAATGATGGCATGATGTCTGAAGAAGAGTGGGGAAGCTGCTGTGAGTACAGGGAGCCTGGAGACAGGGACAGGTGGGGAGAAAAGATCAGACTAATGTCATGAGAACAGTCCGAATGTGCAGATAAGGGCAATGACTTAGAGTTAATGGTAAGGTTTAAACCCTGGTACTGGGCTATTAATGGCACCATGACAGAGAAGAAAATTGGCGGTAGTTGGTGGAAAGTAGGGAATCTATTTTTTGGCAAGAAAATGATGGATTTGGTTTGAGGAGAGGTGAACCACAAATCCGGGTGGCAAATTCAAGGGTTTGTTTCAGAGATGGTCCTGTGGACTTGGCAAGAGGAGTGCTCTGGAGTTTGATTACTTAGTAGTCAGCCTTAGGGATGAGTGCTGAAGGTGTGAGAGGACACGGGCAATCTCAGACTAGAGAGAGGACAGGGGACACTGGGGGGCCAGGAACTGGTCTTGGGAGTGGCCAGTAGTTGGTGGGAAAGGGAAAAGGACACTGATGGAAGTATTTGAATAGCGAGCGGAACCAGAATAGCAAAACCTATAGGAACCATTGACGAAAAGAATGTGAAGCAGCAACAGCAGCCTGGCCAAGTGTCCAACGTAGCCGCCAGTCAGAAAGAATGAAGAAGAAGAATTCATTAGTTTTAGCAATGGAGAAAGGGATGACTTTCAAGAGAATAGTTACAGCAGAGCTATGAGGATGGAAGTCAGACTTTGGTCAGGAGGAAGGTTAAAAGGAGGACAGATTAAGTCCTCCAAAAAGTCAATCTAGGAAATAAAGTTGGGTCCAAGTAGTGGAACAAGCATTTTTCTGTAATCAAACCTGCAAGAGAGGTCAGTGAAACCACCTAAGTTTACAAACATGAAAAGGCTATAAATTTCCCATAGAATCTGAAATTGCTCATGTGTAGAGTAATTTCTGGAGTAATAACATATTGGAAGATGCATCCACTTATACCCTGTCTATGTAGGTATCCAGAGCAAGGGGAGGGTTTGGCTATCCAAAGGCTGCAAGATGGGAGGGCTTTCTAGGCAGAAGACTGCAGGTTTCCAGGCCTAGGAGGAAGCAATAGGGCAGCTTCGAAGCTTCACAAGGAGTAGAGTGGAGCTTGCAGTTCAGGGTTGAGGCTGGACCACAGCTTGTGTGATTCTTGTGAACCTGGGTGGAGATTGGACTACAAGTTCATTTGGGATAGAGAAACTATCAGAGTTGTCTTTTAGAAGGGTCTCTGTCCATGGTGAAGAAATGGTTAGGGATAGAGACTTTACCATGGTGGTGCCAGAAGCTCTAGGTGAGAAAAGAGGGATGTCTGAGCTAGGGCAGGGCTGTGGAGAAGGGCCAGGAGGAGGGGTGCAGGGTGTCAGGCAGTTGGAAGGGTCAAGGGTGACAACCTGGTTTCCAGGTTGAGAGAGTAAGAGCAAAGGAGAAGGAGCAGGATGTATGGGATTCCAGGCGTCCTTGTGACAGCCACCTGGCGTTGTTGGGTGTACGCCGTGTGCAGTTGGCTATCTGGGTCCCAAGCTCAGGAGAGGTGACTGAATGGAGACAGAGCCTTGGGAAACGTCCACTGGTGACTGAAATGAAAGCTGTGGGAAGTGATGGCAAACTCCTTAGTCTATCTGGGTTTTGTTTCTTCCAGCTCTTGGCTTCTAGGAATCAATTTAGTGTGAAAGACACTGAGTTTGGAACTTGACACTCATTCTACTAAAAGTTACTGAGCTGGTCCTGTGTATCAGATGCTGGTGTAAACAATGGGGATGAAGAGGAAACCAAAGGGAATGCTCCTGCTTTCATGGAAATCGTGGGCATGTGCAGTATGTGTGTGGAGTGGTGGGAGAACGCAGTGTCGCATGGCAGCAAAGCACAGAGGAGAGAAAGTTTCTCCAAGTGTGAGAAAACACCTCATGCAGGGATGGATTGATATCGTTTATTGACCTACCATGGAAATCTGGAATTGTCCACAAGGATTATTATTAGAAAATATTAACTCTTCCTTGTCCTTGGCTTTGAAATGCAAAGATGGGAGAAATTCTGACCCACTGTGGAAATTGGAACTGAAAATCATCCAGTTTCTCAAATCAGGTCTGTGGTGGGTACTCAGACTTCTCTCATGCGTCCCTCAGCTGTTAGGACAGTTTGGTGTTATCAGACCATGTCACGGCCGTCACCCTCCCGCCCTGCAGGACAGCTGAGCTCTGCTTGGTCCTTAACGTACATTGTCTCCTTTAATTCTCACAGCAACACCACGTGGTCGGTGGGACTATTACTTCCCAAGGTGCACATGAGGAAACTAAGGGATTTATTTCAAAGGTCACATTTAAGCTATTAATAGTAATCTATAGGGTCAGAATTTGGACCCATTTCTATATAATTCCAAAGTTATATATTGCTCATAAAATAATCCTTAAAATTTTTTGCCTTTTCAAAAGATTACTGCTGGTAACAAGAATGTAATGAGGACTACAACTAAAGAATTTTTCTACTTGGTCTTGGCTGCCCTGAATGCCAGTGAGGGGTCACTCTCAGGCCACATGTGTTACTAAAAGAAAATGTTAAAAAATGAAACAGCAGAAGTGAGCCACAGCCCCCAAGTCAATCTCAGCATATGAAGTGTTGGGCAGAATTGTAGCCAATTTAGCCCTCCCCTGAGTGAACATATCAGTTTCTCAATATAAATAGATCAGCCCAAACTGCACTGTCTATAAAGGACTGCTGAATCCTATTTAGTTCACAAAAATCCTCTTCTTGGCCTACAGAACTTTAATTCTCAGGTATTTATTTCTCCAGAGAGTCATCTGGGAAAGAAAGACAACAATCTTTACCATTCTCTGCATAACTGACAGCCACATACATGATGTCTGACATTAACAGAAAATCTAGTTTCTATTCCCAGGAATGTTTCTGCTAAGGGGTCAAACATGCACATGTGTGCACACATGCACACATGTGCACGCGTGCACACACACATGCACGTATAGATACACACATGCACATTCACACACACACACACGAAGTCCAAGAAAAAACACACCAAACATTCCTGCCAGAGCTTCACAATCCACTTCCCTTTGCCCTGCCTTGAACACCCACACCCACAAGCAGAATGTGCTTTCTTTCCCTTTTAATCAAAAATACATCTGCTATTGCCTTCTAAGGTAGAGGCAGCCTGTAGGACTCGGGAAGGAGGAAAGGCAGAGTCTAGGACAGCAGTAACACAGACAGACTCCAGCATCCCCCAGGACACCTACTTCTTACCAATCCATACCTGGGGGGCAGGAGATCAGTGCGAGACAGTGTTTGGGATCCAGTGGGAAGACAGCTAAGGACCAAGAAACAACAAAAAGCAGTCCTGGGCGGCATGCAGTCAATTCTAAATGTGATCATTAATTTAAATATTTACTGACTTGAATGATACAGACATAAACTAAACCTTAATTCTGAAAGAGTTGGGGGAAAAAAAACATTTATTGAGTACCCACTGTGTCAACTATATTCCAGGCACTGTTCCAGACATGGGGGATGTGCTAGTGAAGAAAACAATGCCCCTGGCTTAGTGGGGTATATTGTCTTCTTGGGGAAGCCAGATAACATACAAATATACATCAACTATAATGCCAGGGAATGGTAAGTGTTGTGAAGAGTAGCAATGTGGGGAGATGGCATGATGGGGATGCTGTGTTACAAAGCATGGCAGGAAAGACCTCTGCAGAGGAGCTGAGAAGAGAGACGAAGAGGTGAAGGGACAAGTGCTGTAGACAGTGGAGGTAAAGAGCAGCCTTTAAATTAAGCATGAGTACTAGAGTGGTGGTTTATCTACTTATCCATGTGTCAATTCATTCCTTCCTTCGATAATTTTACTCAAATGGTTACAGGGAACCTGCTATGGTTTGAATGTTTCCTCCCTCCAAAACTCTTGCTGAAACTTCATCAACAGTGTGGCAGTATTGAGATCTGGTGCCTTTAACGTGCCTAGATCAAGAGGGCTCTGCCCTCCTGAATGAATTAGTCCACTTGTGAATTAATAGATGAAGGGATTAATGAGTTAATGGATTAATGGGTTATCATGGGAGTGGGGCTGGTAGCTTTACAAGAACAGAAAGAGAGACCTGGACTAGCACACTCAGCCTCGTCACTGTGTGGGGAGGCCATACACAGTGCCTGCCAGCAAGAAGACCCCCAACCAGATGCAGCCCTTTCACTTGGGACTTCCAAGACTCCATAACTTTGAGAAATAAATTCCTTTTCTTTCTAAATTGCCCAGTTTCAGGTACTCTGTTACAAGCAACAGTACATGGGCTAAGACAGAACAGAAGCTTCTGCTGTGCTGGGCACTGTAAGGACTGCTGGAGAGGTCCGGAATGAAGGAGGCATGTGGGACTCCTCGTGGAGTCACATTCTAGACCCGGGGTGGCAAACTTTTCCCATAAAAGACCAGAGGGAAATATTTTAGGCTTTTCAGGCACTCAGTCTGTTACAACTATGCAACCGTATCCTTGTAGCACAAAAGGAAGCAGGACTGTATGTCAGCAAATGCGCAAAGCGGTGTACCAATAAAACTTTCTTTACTAAAATAATAAGCTGTGGGCTGGACCCATGGGTTTCCATTTGCTGATCCATAAGCTAAAGAAATGTCCTTGATTGTGAAGAAGTTGTTTGTATAATGGTAGGAAGAAAGTATGTTTAACAAAAAGTAAACTACGTGCCACCTGTGTTTGGTTTTACATTTTCATTTTGTTTCAGTTATCAGGGAACATAGATGTGGATTTGATTTTATCTACACAGAAATGAACCTTCGCCCACCCCCGCCTCCACATACAGATACGTTCTTCTAGGAAACCCCATTTGCTACCCCTAACAATGGATCTAGAGATAGATGCCAAACATTCCCCACCTGACCACAGATTAATGTGTCATTACACCTTGAAAACAGTGTAGCAGACACACTGACTTGGGCTTCTGCCCAACTGGGGAAGGAGCGGGGAGATGGGCCCAGGGAAGGGAACATTCAAGCTGAGGAACATTTGGGCTGAGCAGCATTTAACTAGGGGAAGAACATTCTAGGCTGAAGGAAAAGCATAAGTGAAGATCTTGGGAACATAGAGAGAGTGAGGGATCTGAGGTTGTGGTATTTGAAAGGTGTCTGAGAGACGTGAGGGAGGTTTCAATCCTCCCAAGGCCTGGAAACAAAGTGTGGCCTCCAAATCTGCCAGGCTTTAATGAAAACCCAATGATAATATGTACAAATTCATTCAAAAACTGCATGCCAAATGCCTTTGGAGGGCAAAATGGTCAAGGTTGAGACAGCATTGACAAATAAGATAGTAAGAATGGAGTCTATTCAATCCTCCCAATTCTTAGAAAGCAACCCTCAGATGACTTTTTTTTGTGTGTGTGTAGAGACAAGGGCTCATTCTGTTGCCCAGTCTGGTCTCAAACTCTTAGGCTCAAGCAATCCTCCCATCTTGGCCTCCCAAAGTGCTGGGAATATAGGTGTGAGCCACCATGCCTGGTTTTTCATTTTCCAATTTCAAAGCACAAAATCATACCTTATGGGGTATGCCCTTAATGGTTCCAGTCTTGACCACTGGAATATATAATTGAGCATATCTGTTGTAGAAAATCTCAGACATACGTAAACTAGAGACCATGATACAGGGAGCCCTCATTGACTCAGCACCCAGCCTTAGTGGCCAACTCACAGCCAAGCTTATTTCCTTTCCATACTTCCTGACATTATTTTTAAGTAAATCCTAGAAATTGAATATTTTCATGTACATTTCAAAATTATTTCTTTCATAACTTTTATCACACCCTTGCTTTATTTTAGAGAGGTGAAGTATCTCCTTCATGCAGATTTGAATAGGGGAGAGGTCAAGAGTGAAACCTGAGAGGGGAAAGAGATGATGGGGTATCCACTTGACCTTGATGAATTCAAAGCATAGCTAGCTATCTGGAACATAGGCAGAGAGGTCAAGTTGCCCTAACCAGATACTGGGATGGCTTTACCAAGTGCCTTTACCAAGTCCTTTCCACTTAACAGCCACGTCTCTTTCAACAAGAGCTGGCAGCTCTCCCCCATCTCAGCCCTTTTCATTTTCCTGAGAAACATATGGTCTAATTGTGCATGCATTTAAGGTTGGCCCAACCTTAAGCTGGAAAGGAATGCTGGACCCTAAAATAATATTGTTCTCATTAATTTCACCAGACTTTCTCCTTCCCAGCCTGCTCCCCCACTTACCCCATAATCTTTTGACCAAATTCAGGAAATTGCACAATGGTTGGTCAGCTCCAGGCACTTCCATTTTCAATCACATAGACTGTTTTTTGCTACTACCTACCTTAACTGGGGAGAGGCCTGTGGTCAGCTGTGATTATTGGCTTTGCTGTCTCATCCCAGGGGCCTCACTCATATCCAAGTTTATTTAAAAACAGGGCAGGGTCAGTAGGCTATGGGAACATTTTAGGATACCTCCTGACTTTAAAAACTAGCAAGAATTATAAAACGTGGTTATTAAAAAGTTCCTTGAACTAACTAACTTTAAAAGAGGAATGCAAGTAGGTTTGGACTGGGATTCTCCTCTCTCAGAACTGCTGCTAACTCCCAGATTTATGAAAAAGATTGAAGGCTTGATTGAAAATCTAAGGAACACTCAACTTGAGAGACCTGCATTCTGGGGTCCCTACAAAGCCTTGCAGCCCAATTTAAAGGCTTCCCATTTTCTCCCTCTTACATGTCCTGAGATCCCTGCCCCAGCCTTCCACTTTCAAGTACATATATTTAGAAGATTCAAACCTTCAACTCTACTCAAAACTTTCTTCTAAGTATCAGATCTGACTATCCAGCTGCCCACTAGACATCTCTGGCATCTCACACAAGGATCTTCACCCTAAAATGAGCACTTTAGCTGCCCTACGTAGCCCCTTCTCCTTCCATGCTGCCAGCTCAATGACTGGTGCCATAACCCATCTGGAGGCCTAGGTTTTAAAGGGAAGAGGCGGACTCATCCTGCTCTGCAGACAATAGCTTATCTGCAAAAGGCAGGAAAAAAACAACGTAAGACAATAAAAAGTAAAAGTAAAAATAATACTGTTAGAGCTAAAGACAGTCCCTTTGTTTCCACAGATGGATCCTTAGTCATTCTCTCACCTGTGGCCTGTTCAAGTATTGTTAGTTTCTTATTACAAGGACATCATTTAAAACCTCTCCTCCCCACCCTAACTATGGTACTAAGACCGTGCTACTAAAGCCTTCAAAGATGGTTTTCGTCATAAATTGTATAGGCCTTCTCCTTCTCAATCTTGCTTTGCACAGTATGCCATTACTGACTCCCAGATTTATGAAAGAGATTGAAAACTTGATTGAGACTGAAAGTTTGTGTACTCACATTCACATGTTGGAATTCAATCCCCAGTGTGATGGTATTTAGAGGCGAGGCCTTTGGGAGGTGATGAAATGATGAGAGTGAAGCCCTCAGGAAGGGAATTAGTGCTCTTAGAAGACTTCTAAGGGAGTCTGCTTCCCCACACACCTGTCTATGAGCTGGAAAGTTGGCCCTCCCCGAATCTCTCCCAGGACCTTGATCTTGAGCTTCCTAGCCTCCAGAACTGGGATAAATAAAATTCCATTATCCAAAGCAACTTAGCCTATGGTATTTTTGTTATAGCAGTTCACAGTCCCTTCTCTCAAGGCAGTAGGACATTGCGTGATGTCTCAAGAAGTGCTAGAGACAGCTTTCCCTGCCTAATTGGAAAGGGGTCCTTATTTTCTCAGCCTCCATTTATCTCAGGTGAATCTCATCTTATCGTGAACGCTGTAACACACATTTGGTGTGTTTCCAAATAATAGGAAATGATTTTGAATTTGTATCCTGAATATAAACTACAGAATTCTATAGTTGGAAGGAATGTTGGATATTATCTAGAATCCGTTCATAGAAAGTCTCAGTTCTACCAAGATCACAAAATCTGGGTAAGAAAGACCTGCATTTAAATCTTGACTCTGTAGTTTTTTTTTTTTGTTTTGTTTTTTTGACTCTATAATTTTAGTAGCTGTTAACTTTGGGCAATTTATCTGGCCTCTCTCAGTGTTACTTTCCATGACCATTAAAGAATGGTAATGATCTAATAGAGGTATTGAAAAGATCCAGCACTCAAGAAATGGTAGCAAATTTATGATTTTTCTTTTCCTCATGGACCCTATCATAGTTTAAAGCAATTATCTTCTCCCTTTATGTGGTTTTCTCCACTTGGTGAATTTCCAGTGTATTTAATTATATCTCTTAGCGTACGACTTTATGATCTCATACCATCTTGGTCAACCTGTTTGGATAATGTTCAGTTCTAGATCACTTCCCTCTTAAAATGAAACACTCAGAACAAAAAACAATGATGTTTCAAAGTATGCTCTGATCACCACAAATTCAGAGGGTTGTGTTTTTTCATGATCTGATTAATCAAACACCTTTAAAGGAAGGACATGTTAGTACCTAGAGCTGGGTCACGGCTAGCTTGTGTTCTTCTCAGCCCTGGGCTTCTAACCTACACTTCCACTCCTAATTTGGCTGAGTCTGAACCAGGACTTGATATTCACCTCCTTTAATTGGTACCTTGTTTATAATGGTCCACAATTTAGTTCTACTTAGATCTTCTGGAAACTTCAGACCTTGGGAGATTCTCATCTTTCCATGTTCACATCTAGGACCAATTTTAGAAATGGGCCTTTTGCTAATCCTCCTCCTTTTAGTCTCTAAAGGCCATTAGGGGATTCAGGTTGAGCGTTTGGCGGGCACTGCCTCTAAAGAGAATAATCAGCACACTTATGGCAGGGATTTTGTGTACAGTAGTTCAGAGGCCATTAGGCAGACTACAGACTGTGACAAAAGGCATGGAGTCTCTTGTTTGTACAGATTGGATTCGTCACAAATTTACCAAGTCAAGAATTCC
>CAUYPK010030969.1:0-10761 GCA_963574355.1 Loris lydekkerianus
ACTAAAGATTAGTGAGGGACAACTTTAAAACCAAATTAGTCATGGATGGAGCTGGAACATATTATTCTTCTTAGCAAAGTATCTCAAGAATGGAAGAAAAAGTATCCAATGTACTCAGCCCTACTATGAAGCTAATTTATAGCTTTCATATGAAGGCTATAACCCAACTATAGCACAAGAATATGGGGAAAGGGCCAAGGAAGGGGAAGGGAGGGGGGAGGTTAGAGTGAAGGAAGGGTAATGGGCGGGGCCACACCTACAGTGCATCTTAGAATGGGTACAGGCAAAACCTACTAAACGCAGAATACAAATGTCTGCATACAATAACTAAGAAAATGCCATGAAGGCTACGTTGAACAGTTTGATGAGAATATTTCAGATTGTATATGAAACCAGCATATTGTACCCCTTGATTGCACTAATGTACACAGCTATGATTTAACAATAAAAAAAAAACACCAAATTAGTTATTCTAGGCCACTGGTTCTCCCAATGTTGTTGGGACTAGCAACATTAGTACCAGCTTGGAACTTGGTAGAAATGTAAATTCACAGACCCACCCCAGACCCACTGACTCAGAAGCTCTAGGTGTAGCAATAGATAATCTTTCTTTCTTTCTTTCTTTCTTTTTTTTTTTTGGAAACAGAATCTCATCGTTGCCCTGGGTAGAGTGCCATCACGTCACAGGTCACAGCAACCTCAAACTCTTGGGCTTAAGCCATTCTCTTGCCTCAATCTCCCAAGTAGCTGGGACTATAGACACCCACCACAACGCCTGGCTATTTTTTGGTTGTAGTTGTCATTGTTGTTTGGCAGGCATGGGCTGGATTTGAACCTGCCAGCTCCAATGTATGTGACTGGTGCCCTCACCGCTTAAGCTACAGGCGCCAAGCCGGTAATCTTGCTTTCAGTAGGGACTCCAAGTGGTTCCTGTCCCTTTCAGACTTTAAGAACCACTGCTGTTGGCTCTCTACCTCTCAGACAGACTAAAGAGGAATGTCAAGAGAAGGAAGAATTAGAAAGGGATCTGAAGGAGGAAAAAAAACCCAGAAATTTCCCAATGTGGAAATCTGGAGCCAGGCCTCAGAAAAGGCCTCTGATCTCCAGGCTGTAAATGTCACAGCAGTGTCTAAGTGGCCCTGTGAGGAGGAGTCTGGGGAAAATAACCAAGCGTGACCTTTTGCATTTTGCCCAGAGCAGGAAAGGATAATGGAGCAATCTTTCCAGTAATTTATCTCCTGCTCAGCCCCATCTTTTCTCACTGGCCTTTCCTTCCATTAGGGCTCCCTTATCCGCCGAGCCCTCCCCTCCATATCCCCCAGCCCTCTGGCCAGGCAATCCCTCTTACTTCTTCTCTCCTTGAATGAGAACTCTGTTCAAACTATTTCTTTCTTTCTTTCTTTTTTTTTTAATTTTTATTTATTTATTTGTTGTAGTTTTTGGCCAGGGCCAGGTTTGAACCCTCCACCTCTGGTATATGGGGCCAGTGCCCTAATCCTTGAGCCAAAGGCACTGCCCATATTTCTTTTTCTTTTCTTTTCTTTTTTTTTTTTTTTTTTGAGACAGAGTCTCACTATGTCGCCCTTGGTAGAGTGCTGTGGCGTCACAGCTCACAGCAACCTCAAACCCTTGGACTTAAGCGATTCTCTTGCCTCTGTCTCCCAAGTAGCTGAAACTACAGGCGCCGGCCACAACACCCAGCTATTTTCTTGTTGGCAGTTGTTTTAGCTGGCATGGGCCGGGTTGGAACCTACCACCCTCAGTATATGTGGCTGGTGCCATAACCACTGTGCTACAGGCAGCGAGCCCAAACTATTTTTTTTTTTTTTTTTTTTAATTGGGAAGCAGACACAGGGTGAGAAATAGGATGATGCCTGGTGAGAGCCAGAACAATAGCAGCCAGAGTCAGGGACGCCACCACAGCTAGGCCTCCACCCAATGCCACAGAGGTGCGGGCAGGAGAGGCCCATCCTTCCATATCATGGTTACTAGCCCTTTTCAGGAAGATCAGTGGCCCCACAGTGATATCTGCTTCTTCTGTTACATGCCTGTGGTTGCAGGAAGTAGACCTGAACCATGGGCTCCTGACATGGCGCTTTCTCCCAGAGTAGCTAGAATGCTGCAGTCACCCTTGTCACAGCAGTCACAGATGTCAGCAGTGCCTTCCATAGGGAACCATCTGTTGGAAGACTTGCTGAAGTAACAGGCTTTGTTGAGTTGGTCTGGGTCCTGGTTAGCCAGAGTGACCTTCAGATGACAGGTGATATATATCACATTTCTGGAGTCATTGGCAAAGTGGAATACATCCACTGTAAACTGGAGAGTGTCTGGCCCGAGCCTAGGGGCTTTGAAGGCAGAAGAGGAATCTAAGAGACCATCAACGAGACAACCATGGAAGTCCACAATGGTGTGGTAAGGAGATGAATTCTGGTCTGGTGTCAGTGTAGCCACACAGTGATCCACAAATAGCCGCAGTGGCACATGGCTGCCAGTGTGGATCTCTGCCTGGAGGTGGGCTACATCTCCCAGGTGGAAGGTGGGGGACTTCTTCTCAGCACTCCAGTTCTCCTCCATCAGGCACAGAGAGAAAGCCAACTTCTCCTCTGAGAACACTGTGGTCCTGAAGGGCACCCAGGTGGGCAGGATCGCCTGACTGCTCACATTGCCCTGTCTGGGGTAGAGGCATTCAATGGGAACCTCGGCACGGTTGGTCCTCAGGATGGACAGGTTCCCCATGGGGCAGGGTTTGTGGAGCAGGAAGGTGCTATACATTAGGGAGTCGGCTGTCACCTGTAGGCTGTTGCCATACTCGTGTAGCCCAACCTGGAATGTGACCACATCATCCGTGTCGGTGGAGGCCAGTGGTTGGCAGCCCTCAGGGCCCAGGGTGAGGTCAGCAGGCCTGATGAGCTTTCCAGTACCAAAGAGGTCTTTCCTGACTGTAACTAACAGCTGGGCCTCTAGACACTCCACCACAACAGGGAGGGCAGATGGTGTAGGACGCTCGGCTCTCCCTTGCAAGAACCAGAGGGGCTGAGGGTAGCACAGTTCTGTGCCTCCCCAGAGCAGGAAACAGATGAAGAGCCGATAGCTCAGCTCCATCGTGCCTGACAAGTGCCCCCAAACTATTTCTTAAGTAGACCAGCCCCGAGTGAGGCCCTACTCCCTAGGGAATAATAGGAAAAAGCCCACTACAACCTAGAACTATAAGCTATAATGGGGCAGCTTCTTTTCATAACCTTTCTCCTTCCCTACCCAATCCTTACTAGTTCATGGTGTCTCCCTAAAAAGAGAAGCCACTCTTTCCCTGATCTTTTAGCAAACACGAGAATGGTCACACTTGCAAAGAAAAAAGGAGAACAAACATCTAGGCTTCTTTTTTTTTTTTTTAGACAGAGCTTCAAGCTGTCGCCCTGAGTAGAGTGCTGTGTCATCACAGCTCACAGCAACCTCTAACTCTTGGGCTTAAGCGATTCTCCTGCCTCTGCCTCCCAAGTAGCTGGGACTAAACGTGCCTGCTACAGGTTGGTAGGCTTCTAACCAACCTGTAAATGTCCTGAGAGCCAGTAATGGTCTATGGACTATTCTCTTTTTATATCTACCATACTAGATGCCTAATTAATGTTTGATAAATTGAGCTGAAAGGAGCTCCCAGAAGCAAGAAATTAAGGAGTCTCTTGTTTCCAAACTGGAACCACAACAGAGATCAAGAAATGGGTCCTGCCCAGATGTGGTGGCTAACACTTGTAATCCCAGCACTTCGGGAGGCCAAATCAGAGACGATTATTTGAAGCCAGGCATTCGAGACCAACCTAAGCAAGAGCAAGACACTCATCCCTACAAAAATATAGAAAATGTAGCCAAATATGGTGGTGCATTCCTGTAGTCCTAGCTACTCAGGCAACCGAAGAAGGAAGATTGCTTGAGCCTAGGAACTGGAGGTTGCAGTGAGCTATGATGATGCCACTGCACTCTAGCTGGGGTGACAGAGTGAGATCCTATCTAAAAAAAGAAAAAAGATAAATGAAATGGGTGTTGGTAGGGAAGTGCCTGTGGCTCAAGGAGTAGGGCGCCAGCCCCATATGCTGGAGGTGGTGGGTTCAAGCCCAGCTGCAGCCAAAAACTGCAAAAAAAAAAGAAAGAAAGAAAGAAATGAGTGTTGGCACCAGGTATGGTGGCTCACACCTATAATCCTAGCACTCTTAGGAGGCCAAGGCAGGTGGATTGCTTGAGCTCACAAGTTTGAGACCAGCCTGAGCAAAAATGGAGAACCCATCTCTACTAAAAAATAGAAAAACTGAAGCAAGAGGATCGCTTGAGCCCAAGAGGTGGAGGTTGCTGTGAGCTATGATGCCATGGCATTCTACCCAGGTGACAGCTTGAGACTCTGTTTAAGAAAAAAAAAAAAAAAATAGTGTCACAGGTAGAGGAGACAGCAACTGCAAAAGCACTGAGGTGGGAGTGTTTTGCAAGCAGTCTAGCATGGTTGGAACAGGCACAGGGAAGACAGGTAAATGAGAGCAGAGAGAAATTGGTGCTCAAACTATGTAGGGCCTTTATAGACCATGGATTTCTTTCTAAGATGAGAAGTCATAGAGGGTTCTGAATGGAAGAGTGACTCGTTCTGATTTAATAGACTACTCTAGCCACTGTGTTGAGAACAACCTATAGGGGGCAGAGCAGAAGCAGGAAAACCTGGCAGAGCCACAGTTTTCCTCTCAAATTCATTCTCTCCTCCCTCAGTTTAGCCGGGGACATGGCTGCACAGAAAAAGGACTACATTTCCCAACCTCCCCTGCAACTAAGTGCAGCCAAGTGGCAAAATGCCCATGGATGAGATGTGAACAGAAGTAATATCTGCAACTTTCAGGTCAAGTTCTTGAGGCCTCAGCACGGGTGGGCACTGTGCTGGGGCAGGGGGGTTCCCTCAATTTTATTGAGATATAATTGCCAAATAAAAATCGTATATAGGCTTGGTGCCCATAGCTCAGTGGTTAGGGTGTCGGGCACATGCACCCAGCCCACACCTGCTAAACAAACAAAAAAATAGCCGGGCATTGTGAGACAACTATACCTGTAGTCTCAGCTACGAGGGAGGCTGAGGCAAGAGAATCACTTGAGTCCAAGAGTTTGAGGTTGCTGTGAGCTATGACGCCACAGCACTCTACCAAGGGTGACATAGTGAGACTCTGTCTCAAAAAAAAAAAAAAAATTGTATGTAGTATTTCAGCTGTACAATGTGATGTTTTGACTATTGTATGCATCATGTAATGATTGCCTCAATCAAAATGACATATCTATCACCTCACATAGTTACTTTTTTCAGGTCATGTTTTTAAAGGAGTGGGCTTTCTTTCCCATTACTTCTTTCTTCCCGTTCCACAGGCTACAATCTCATAGGGATGAGGAGGGCAGCTGGAGCAGCCACCTTATGCCAAAGCTACAAGTTACCTGCTGAGGATGACAGAACAGTGAGCCCTGAGGAGCCAGGGCCTTTGATGTTGTAGAGTGACTATACCAACACTGAACTACTTCTACACAGGTTCACATGTGAGAAGTAAGCAATTTTCTTTTCTTTTTCTTTTCTTTTTTTTTTTTTTTTTTTGAGACAGAGCCTCAAGCTGTCGCCCTGGGTAGAGTGCTGTGGCATCACAGCTCACAGCAACCTCTAACTCCTGGGCTGAAACGATTCTCCTGCCTCTGCCTCCCAAGTAGCTGGGACTATAGGCACCTGTCATAACACCTGGCTATTTTTTCGTTGCAGCCGTCATTGTTGTTTGGCGGGCCCGGGCTGGATTCAAACCCACCAGTTCAAGTGTATGTGGCTGGTGCCTTAGCCGCTTGAGCCACAGGCACCGAGCTGGAAGTAAGCAATTTTCTATCTTGTGTACAACACCATATTTTGAGGACTCTAAGATTGCAGCCTAATCTGTATTGTAACTAATTCAAAGGCTTTGTAATGGCCCAGGCAAGAGGTAATGCTGGTGGCTCTGGTGAGGATGGGAGTGTACAACTAGAGATAAATGACCAGATTCTGGAGATCATTTTTTTTTTTAAGAGACAGAGTCCCACTCTATCACCCTCAGTAGAATGCCATGGCATCACAGCTCACAGCAACATCCAGCTCTTGGGCTTAGGCGATTCTCTTGCCTCAGCCTCCCAAGTAGCTGGGACTATAGGTGCCTGCCACTACGCCTGGCTATTTTTTTGTTGCAGTTTGGTCGGGACCGGGTTTGAACCCGCCACTCTCGGTATACGGAGCCAGCACCCTACTCACTGAGCCACTGGTGCCACCCGTGGAGATAATTTAAAGGGTAGAATTGACAGCATTTATTTATTTATTTATTTATTTATTGAGAGAGTCTCACACTCTTGCTATGGGTAGAGTGCCATGAAGTCATAGCTCACAATAATCTCAAAGTCTTGGGCTTGAGCAATCCTCTTGCCTCAGCCTCCCCAGTAGCTGAAACTGCAAGTGTGGGCCACTATGTCTCGCCAGTTGGATAAGGGGATTTGAAAGAAAGTGAAGAGCCAGGAATAACTCCCAGGCTGAGGGCCTAATATAATAGAGTTGCATGTATTGCCCTGGGGAGGACTGGGGACCACTGAGTTTGTGAAGACTGAGAAACATTCATGTGGGGGTGGCAAGTAGCTGCAGATATGACTGGGACCCTTCTATATACCAGGCTTTAAAGTCTGGTGAGAAATAGGATTACTTACAGAGTGAGAATGGATAAGGAAGGACAGAGGTATAAGGATAGTCCTGGGGCATCCCAGAGGTGAGGAAGATGAGAAACCAGCAGTGAGACTATGGAGGGTATAAGGACTGAAGGAGAACTGTCAGCGAGGCCAAATGAAGGCACTATTTTATTTTATTTATTTATTTATTTTTGAGACAGAGTCTTACTATGTCACCCTCAGTAGCGTGCCATGGTGTCACAGCTCACAGCAACTTCAAACTCTTGGGCTTAAGAGATTCTCTTACCTCAGCCTCCCAAGTAGCTGGGACTACAGGTGCCTGCCACAACGCCTGGCTAGTTTGTTGTTGTTGTTTTTGCAGTTGTCATTGTTGGTTAGCAGGCCCAGGCCGGGTTCAAACTGCTAACTTCGGTGTATGTGGCTGGCACTGTAACCACTATGCTATAGGAGCTGAGCCAGAAGGGACTATTTTAACAGGAAACAAATGACCATCCATGGTTAAATGCTGCTGCTAGGATGAGTAAAATGAAGACCAAGAAATGATAGCTGAAATTAGCAACATGGAAGTCACTGGTGAAATTGACAAGAGAATTTTCCATGGAACATTGAGAAGAAGAGAGAATAGGAAGGGCAGCGCCTGTGGCTCAGTGAGTAGGGCGCGGGCCCCATAAACTGAGGGTGGCGGGTTAGACCCCGGCCCAGCCAAACTGCAACAAGAAAAAAAATAGCCAGGTGTTGTGGCAGGCGCCTGTAGTCCCAGCTACTCGGGAGGCTGAGGCAAGAGAATCGCCTAAGCCCAAGAGCTGGATGTTGCTGTGAGCTGTGACACCATAGCACTCTACCGAGCACGACAAAGTGAGACTCTGTCTCTAAAAAAAAGAAAAAAAAGAGAGAGAGAATGGGAAAAGAGGAAGTGGTGACAAATATAGACAACTCTAAATTCCTGGCAGGTAGAAATCATTAAAGCAATCTAATTTCTACCCTTCCTATCATAGTTCCAAGCCTTCTGAAGGACACGAGGGCACCCAGCATCTAAACCTATCCAGCTCCCCTTTCCCACATGTCTGACTGACACCGCAATCTCTCCTCTCCCAAATTCTCCCAGCTGCTATGGAGCTCAGCCTCCCTATGGCTCTGCCTCTGTCCTGCTAGCTCCCAAGGCTGCTCTCAAGGACTGCCTTGGCAGGCGAGGCAGCCAGGCCTGACTCCCCTGTATCCTAATTAGTGCTGCTGTTAATGATGTTTGGCCCCTGTGGAATAGCAACCTGGGAAATTCTGATACTTCCAATTTTCCCCCTCAGTGCTTTCCCAGATGCAATTTCCCAGCTAGCGCCTTGTGTTCCAGACCTGGGCTCCGGCTGCCTCCTCACCAGGGAGAATTAAACCTATGCCTCAGATGCTACTCCAAAGGACCTAATCAGTTGGCAGAAGTCACCTCCTGACCATTATCATGGCATTATCATATTAACACAGGCACTGGCTTTGAGAGAGGAAGGAGGGTTGCTGTGAGGAAGAGGTGGGGAAAAC
The DNA here is from genome assembly GCA_963574355.1 of Loris lydekkerianus. Classification (NCBI taxonomy): domain Eukaryota; kingdom Metazoa; phylum Chordata; class Mammalia; order Primates; family Lorisidae; genus Loris; species Loris lydekkerianus. Next base: position 8,227 of record CAUYPK010030969.1, read on the forward strand.
CAGGCCAGCTCTACACAGCACACATCAAGCATTACTAGTGGTATGATCAGAAAACTGATGGCTAGCAGCTGGGCGAGGTGGCTCACGCCTGTAATCCTAGCACTTGGGAGGCCAAGGTGGGCAGATTGCCTGAGCTCACAGAGTCAAGACCAGCCTGAGCCAGAGTGAGACCTCATCTCTAAAAATAGCCAGGCAAATACCCGGGCACTGTGGCAGATGCCTATAGTCCAGCTACTTGGGAGGCTGAGGCAAGAGAATCACTTGAGCCCAAGAGTTTGAGGTTGCTGTGAGCTGTGACGCCAAGCACTCTACAGAGGGCAACATAGTGAGAATCTGTCTCAAAAAAAAAAAAGAAAGAAAGAAAGAAAGAAAGAAAGAAAAGAATAAATAAATAAATAAAAATAGTGGGATGTTGTGGCAGGTACCTGTAGTCCCAGCTACTTGGAAGGCAGAGGCAAGAGAATCACTTGAGCCCAAGAGTTTGAGATTACTGTGAGCTGTGACGCCACAGCACTCTACTGAGGGTGACCTAGCAAGACTGTCTCAAAAGAAAAAAAAGGAAAACTGATGACTAGTGGCTCACACCTATAATCCTAGCACTCTGGGAGGCTGAGGTGGGTGGATTGCTGGAGCTCACAAGTTCAAAACCAGTCTGAGCAAGAGCAAGACCCCCATCTCTACTAAAAATAGAAAAACTGAGGCAAGAGGATCATTTGAGCCCAAGAGTTGGAGGTTGCTATGAGCTATGACTGTCTACCCAGGGTGACAGCTTGAGACTCCATCTCAAAAAAAAAAAAAGAAAGAAAGAAAAGAAAAAAAGAAAAAAACTGATGGCTAGAGAGAAAGGAGCCCTCTCTGATGAGCTCTGGAATTTTCAGCAGAGATGCAACTCAACCACGCACTCTTCCTTGACAAGGAGCCTGCAGGGTGCTCCTCGCTCCAGGGGAGAGGGCCTTGGCAGTCAGAGCCCAGGACATTGATTTATAGTCTGGCATCCTGGGGGTGGGCCTGATCAAGTCTTAGGCCCAGCTGTCCTCCACCCTACCAGTCTCAGTTCCTGACTTCTACCCCGGAAATTGCTGAGCTCACAAGAGTATCTTGCTCTCTCAGGTCTGGGGAGTTGACTTCATTGCTCCGGTAGGCTTCCAGCCCTCTGGGGCAGGGGGCTGTGGTGGGCCCTATGCCTCAGAGTCTTGGAGGAGAGGCTAGAATTTTGCTTTGGGTTAAGGGCATCAGGATTGACTGTTCCATGGCTTCTGTTATAGGCAATAAAATGGAAAACCAGCATTTATAAGGCACCTGCTATATGGGAGAACCAAGGTAAGGTCTTTTTGTTGTTGTTACAAAATTTACATAACATAAAACTTACCATTTTAGCCATTTTTTTTTTTCTTTTTTTGAGACAGAGTCTCAATAAGTCACCCTTGGTAGAATGCCATGACAGCAACCCCAAACTACTGGGCTTAAGCAATTCTCTTGCCTCAGCCTCCCAAGTAGCTGGGACTACAGGCACCCACCTCAACACCAGGCAGTTGTCATTGTTGTTTTAGCTGGCTTGGGTTAGGTTTGAACTCGCCAACCTCAGTGTATGTGGCTGGCACTGTAACCACTGTGCTACGGGCGCCAAGCCCATTTTAGCCATTTTAAAGTGTACAGTTCTGTGGCATTAAGTATATCCACACTGTTATACAACCCCCAATCTTCCCAGCTGAAACTCTGCACCCGTTAAACACTAACTTCCTCCAATGTAGGGTCTTGCATATTTATCTCTTGCAGTTCTTTTTGTGGGGTAGGAATTATTCCCAATTTTACAGAAAAGAACATCGAGGAGCAGACAGGAAAGCAGTGCAGCCGTTCCTGAGGACAGACAGCAAGGGAATTTATTTATTTATTTATTTACTTATTTATTTATTTATTACCTTTAGGGGGGGTCAAATGATCCTTTATTGAAATATTTTCCTTTGTCCTTTTTTTTTTTTTTTTTTTGAGACAGAGATTCAAGCTGTTGCCCAGGGTAGAGTGCTATCACAGCTCATAGCAACCTCCAACTCCTGAGCTCAAGTGATTCTCCTGCCTCCACCTCCTAAGTAGCTGGGACTACAGGCGCCTGCCACAACACCCGGCTATTTTTTGCTTGCAGCCATCATTGTTGTTTGGCGGACCCGGGCTGGACTTGAACCTGCCAGCTCTGGTGTATGTGGCTGGTGCTTTAGCTGCTTGAGCCACAGGCACCAAGCCTCCTTTGTACTTTTTAGTTAGCTGGGCATTCCATCGCAACACTCTTGATTCTATGATGTCATAAAAGTCGCAGCCATCATGGTGGATTACATTCATAGTACCCAAAGACGGGTAAGATCACTCTGCATTCAGTCAACCTAAGACAGGGACTAAACCATTGATGTTTGTATCCCCATGACGGGTAAGACTGAAACTGCAAGAGCAGGCAACCTAAGACAGGGGCTATGTTTTTCCGCCATTCAAAAAACAAGAGGGAATTGTTGGGCCCTGCCATGTGCCTGAGGCCTAGTGCAACTT
>CAUYPK010030970.1:0-11743 GCA_963574355.1 Loris lydekkerianus
TTATTGTATGTAGACATTTGCATTCTGCATTTAATAGGTTCGCCTGTACCCATTCTAAGATGAGATTTCCACTTTTATTTACCAAAGTATTACACATGGCTCTTCCTAAGAAGAGCCCCACTTTCAGGTTTTTTGAAACAATCCAATTTGCAGTTAATAGTAGTGAGGTCCCAGGTAAGATCTTGCAGAAAAAGGGAAGCACCAGCTTAAACAAACAAACAAAAAATGGAGGACATTCAATGCACAGGGAACTTGATCTACCTGAGTAGGAACAAGAGAGGGCTGACACTTCGCCTTGATTCTACAGGACACAGATAAAAGGTGTTCAGCTATAGCATTCTCCAGATAAGAGTCAAAAAGTACATACATGTGCTATTTTCAGGATAGTAATTTGGTAAATGCAACTATCTCGCCTCTTTTCAGTATATAGTACTTTAAAAATATAATAAGCCTTTTACTTTTAGAAAGTCACGTTGATCTTTGCTCTTTGCTCACTTACAGGATTTATTTTATGGAGATAGTGCTTTCCTCTCTTCATAATCACAGGGAAAAGCCTTCATTTAGATAAGGTACCAGTTTAGTTTTAATAACCAAATCTGCACAGAAGAGAATCGGAAAACTAGACAGTACTGAAAAGGTATTTTTGGACTGACAGAATTATAAAAATATGTCTGTGTCTTCTACTCATTCCACAGATGCTTATACTGCAATCATCAAGTTTTATGTGTACATTATTTCATTTAAATCTACAAAAGGCATTTTTTGGCTTACTATTTCAAAAGGATTAAGAAGTAAAGGGAAACATGAATTATAAAATTTAAATGCTAAAGAACAGATTACTGATTAAAATTTTACCTGTAACACTACGCCTTAATTTTTTATATCATTACCTTTTATTTTGCTAATTGAAAATCATGTAATCATCATTCATACCATTTGTGGACAAATAGAAACATTGTGAAAGGATAAAGCATTGATTGGAGGCAACGCCTGTGGCTCAGTGGGTAGGACACGAGCTACATACACCAAGGCTGGGGGGGTTGAACCCAGCCTGGGCCAGCTAAATAAAAATGACAATGGCAACAACAACAACAACAACAAAAATAGCCGGGCGTTGTGGTGGGCGCCTGTAGTCCCAGATACCTGGGAAGCTGAGGCAAGATAATTGCTTAAGCCCAAGAGTTTGAGGTTGCTGTGAACTGTGATGCCACAGCACTCTACCAAGGGTGACATAGTGAGACTCTGTCTCAAAATAAATAAATAAGTGAACTGAAAAGGGACACACCTGGAGAGCAGTAACATCTGGGCAAGGAGAGAAGGGAAAGTGATCAGGAGCACTTCACATATACATTATTTAAAAAGAGAGTCTTCAGTAAATCTGCAAAATATTGACAATTCAATCTGAAAGATAAATCCATGAATGTTTATTATTTTCCAGTTGTTTGTGTACAGAAAAATATCTCTGGGTGGAATTATAATGTTCTCAGATGAAAGCAGGCCCAAATGGGATTTAGGGTTAAGTATGAAGTGTCAGACTGTAGAAAGAATTCAAGCGTTTGGGGAGCGCGACAGCAGAAAAGGTATTCACAAGGGCTAAATAGTAGCACCAGAATCACCTGAAAAGAGGCCAAGGTAGGCTTGCCTGGGGAGGCAGCACACTGCAGGTACTGTGTGAGTGGAAGACACAACAAGGTCCTATTCAACCAGCTGCTGTTTACTGGGTGATGTGTGACCCCAGAATTCAGCACTGTATATATCAGCTTACTATGAACCAAATAGGCATAAGATGGTTGATTTGTTGCATAAAATGAACACTGAATCTTAAATACAGAGGAAACCACTAAAATAATGTTAGAAACAGCAATCCTGAACTAAGATTTTGACAGCATACACACGCACGCACACATGCACAAAAGAACAACTTATAAAATACACACTTACCTATAAAAGTAAAAAATTATGCCTGCTCATAACATGACTTTTAAAGAGTGAAGTCAGGAATTTATTTTATCTGGTACACCACCATAATTTGCTATTAAAGCTTTATGAAACAGCTAAAATAATGTTACAGCCAGAAACCAATTGTTGCTAAAATGCATTCAGTTAAGATGGAAAATATAGGGAAATAAAACACTGTAATTGTCTCTCAGCCCACATTGTATATTATGCTGCTAAATTATATACTATTATATTTCCTACATTTTAATATGCTTTCCCATAGAGGAATTGATAACATAAGGAAATGATTCTCTGCTTTTATTTCTGAAGACCTAAATAATATCCCACACATATTTATAAACCAAACAAGGTCTCAGCCTCTTATTACATCCCAAGGCTTATAAAATCTATTTCACAAAACCACAACATGTAACAACGCATGAAATAGCACAAATGGTTTTCTGTTCTATTTCTGACTTTGATTCACAATTGGGTGTTAAAGTATTTAAAGTGAGCTACAATAATGTAGTTCAGAAAAAAAATCACGGTTTCCTTAATTTTCGAAAATCTTTTAATAGCATATTGTGTAATTCCTACAAACACTTTCTTGGGCCTTGATAATGCTTTGCTTAACCTTGTTCATCCACTCATCCACTGAATAGCTGGCGCAAGTAAAGCAGAGAGGCTTCTGCTCACCAAAGAAATGCGAGAATTCCAGGGCCCTGATCCAAATTCAGCAGGATGTTGACAAACCACATACTAATAAGTAATATACACAGTACTTAAATAAAAGGTCAAATACCCTTCATTAGAGACTTTGTGAGAATTGTTCTATACTGTGAACCATTACAATAAATCAAATAATTTTTTCAAAGCCTTTGGGAAAATAAAAAAATTTACTATTTCAGGGTGGTAAATAAGTTTTCAAATACAAAATTAATAACTTAGTAATTACTGATTTATGCAAAGAGTACTACACCTGAAATTTGGGGCAATATTTCAAAGGCCTAAAAAAAAATCAGGACAGCCAAATTACTAAATATACAGTTTCCAGATTTGGGCTAGGCACAGGTGCTTATCCCTGTAATCTCAGCATCTGGGAGGCCAAGGCAGGAGGATCACATGAGCCCAGGAGCAGGCAAAACCAGCTGGAGCAAGACCAAGACCCCATCTCTCCTAAAGGCAGAATAAGTAGCTGGACATGATGGTACACCTGTAATCCCAACTACTGGGAAGGCTGAGGCCAGAGGATCACTTGGGCTCAGGAGTTTGAAGTTGCAATGAGTTAGGTGGTGCTATTGCAATCTACCCCAGGCAACAAAGCGAGACCCCCTCTCTCTCTCAAAAAATAAAAATAAAAAAAGTAAAATAAAATCTGACAAGTAAGATGCATTTACCAAATATTTACAGAGAAACTTGAATTAGAAGAGATAGATCTTGGGTAAAAATTTTAAAGAAACCATTTCATGATTCTTTTCAGGTCATTATTATCGATTCAGATTTTCTATGAATACAAAACAGGAAACATACCGTATATACTCGAGTATAAGCCTAGTTTTTTTCGGCACAAAATTTCTGCTGAAAAACCCGAACTCAGCTTATACTCGGGTCATACAGGTTATTTGATTCGGTGCGCACACCTAATCAAATGCACGTAGTCTCCAGTCATCTTCTGCCGTCTGCTTGAGGGGGCGGTTTTCTGCACTTTATTTAAAGTTTTAAAGTTGTTGTTGCTAGTTTATAGTTTTTCTTTAGCAATAAATATTGAAAAGCATTTAAACCTACTGATTCCTCAATTATTGTAATTGTTTTGGGTATATATTTTTATTTTTGAAATTTACCAGTGGCTGCTGCATTTTCCACCTCGGCTTATACTCAGGTCACTAAGTTTTCCCAGTTTTTAGGGTAAAATTAAGGGGGTCGCGTTATACTCGGGTCGGCTTATACTCGAGTATATGCGGTAATAATCGCCCTCCTTCCTTTTAAGGATCAGACTTCACAGAATTATATGCTAAAAGTAGAATTTAAATTGTTTATCCCCACTGATTTCCAGAAGCTCACTTAGGGCTTTTGCAACACAGGGCAACTTTTCCCACTGTCCCTTCCTCCCACTGCCCTGAGGGAAGGTGTGTCCTGGTGTCCCCAAGACCAAGCTCAGCACTTGCCCACCACCATGTAAATGTGCCCTACGTAGAGAGAAGACTGGCCTACCACACTTGAGAAGGCAGGTCAAGGAAAACAAAGATGGACTTTACAACAAGAATGAATTCTTGACTTAGGGTCAGCAATATCTAAAAAATGTAATTTTCATCATTGTAAAGCATTTTGCTAAAATAAAATAATAGAAGCTGATTTCTAAGGCACATACATTCTGTGTTTCCCTGTCCCTTAAGCAATTTAAGGCTCAATTTCAAGGTAAATGGTATGGGCGTACTATCTCCGTAGTACCTACCGTAAGTAGTCAGCAGCTGCTAACATTCACAGTTTTCTCCCATCTTTACAAATATATCTCAACAGGTAGAGATTCAGGTGCTAGTAAAAGAATCATTACTAGAATTTATTGGTTTCTATGTGAATTTCCTATAAGCAGAAGATCCCTAAAGCTGTAATAAATGCTCAAGTTTTGTTTTTGCTTCTTTGAAATACAGGGATAGTAGAGTTTCAGGAGAAAAAATTAGATTTTCCAAGCTCAATTCACAAATTAATTTCCTATCTTAGTTTCACTGCATAATTTTTCCTCACAGATAAATTAGGAAGAAAGATGAAATAAATGTAAAAGCATATGACATTTTTAGTATAGAAATAAGTAAATTCTTTTTTTTTCACAATAATAGTTTTGTTTTTTTTTTAATTTTTATTAAATCATAGCTGTGCACATGGATATAATCATGGGGCATCATATACTAGTTTCATAAACTGTTTGACACATTTTCATCACACCGGTCTACATAGCCTTCCTGGCGTTTTTTTAGTTGTTGTGCTAAGACATTTATATTCATCTTGCAAGGATATATGTGAAACTTAGTAAATGTAGAATGTAAATGTCTTAGAAATAAGTAAATTCAATCTTTTCTCAATTATTCTACTAAACTATAGGAATATTATCTTAAAATAGTGGTTCTTAATAAGTACATTTGAAAGACTTGTGATGCTTCATGAAAATGCATAACCCCAGGCTCCACTTGCCAGCAAACTAACTCCAAAGATCTTGGGTAAAGCCCTGAAATGTGCAGTTTTAAAGGCTTCACCGGGGATTCAGATGCACAGCCCCGGCTTATGAGGGGCTGTCTCAGGCCTGGGTGCCTCAAGAAGCAGGTAGACAATTGGCAGAAATGAATGGGCGGTGGTGGGGACACGCCACATCTGAAGGGGGCTCCAGCCACTTGGCAACATGGGGATACAAGCCTGGTATTACCAAGGCTTCCCTTTATTAAAGGGAAGACAGAAATCAGAATTCAGCTTAATGTAAAATCTCTTGATTTTTAAAGGTTAGACTGATTTCTTTTTAAACATGCCAATGATCACAGTGAAGCCCTGGCAGTCAGTGTGTGATCTCTGCTTTAGAAGAATCAAAAGCATTTAATCATTTTAATCTTCTCGATTGGAACACTCTAGATAGCATGGACAAGTGGAGTAGCAGTCTGAGGAAATGTGGCCATACGATTTTTCAGGTTTTTGGGTTAAGAAGTGAAATCTACTTCCCCACCCCTCAAGTGCAGGCTGGGCTTGTGCTGGTCAGAAGTCACGACACAGCAGAAGTGGCACCATGTATGCCAGAGACCTGGGGCCCAAGAGGCCTTGCAGCTTTCTCCTTTCCTCTCTTTGAACACCCCTCCCGCCACATACAGCAGCCCGGCCTCGGGTACCAAATAACGAAAAAGCACAGAGAAAGGAGGACGTGCCCAGCACCGGGGCCCCAGCACACGCACGAGGCCATCTGAAACTGCAGCCCCATTAAGCCACTGAGGACTAGAGCTGACTGAGTGGGCCCAGCTAAGTCCGCCCAGAACTCCAGGATCAGGAGCAAATATGTTGCCTGAGCCGCTAAGTTTGGAGAGGATATTAAACGATATAGAAAACCAATATGAAAACTGGTCTCAGAAAGTCAAGTGCTTCCATAACAAAAACTCATTCATACATGTGGCATCAGTTTGAGGACTGAATAATGCACAGAAACAGGAAAGTAATAAAGAGATAATTAAAGACTGGGGAAAGAGTTGCTTGTTGTGGGTGAAAAAAAAACCGACGATATTTCCGTCTGTCAGAACTTGGAAGATAGAAAGTATATCTGATGAACTTACAGATCTAGCTGAGAAGATTTCTAGACAGAATGCGGAAAATAAAATCTGGTTTCTACATGGGTGGGGGGAATGAGCTAAAGAAGGAATTGTTCAGTTTGCAAGCAGAATGTAGGAGGAAAATAGAGAGGGCAGGATTTGGTGGTTTGGAAATAATTATCTCATCCTCAAAGCCTTGAAAGTGGTGAAGTAATCAATGCACGCTGGTGGAGGGGTAACGCTAGAGAAAAAATAGGATATGTACTTAAATAAACGCGCGCGTGTGTGTGGAGAAAAGGATGTTTTCCTACTAGTTACTTAAAATAATGTTTTTCAACAAAATGAATATGAATCTACTACATATAGATTCTACATTGGCATTAATTTTTTAAATAAAATGGATGACTTCAAAGAAATGTTACTCTTTTGACAGCTGGGTTGGGGCTATATCCTTAAGCCCATTGGGAGGTGCATTTATTTGGAGCAGCGAAGAGACCTGCCATCCAGATGCATCCTCACCCCGTGCAGCTTAGAAACCCGGCATGAGTTACAAGGTCCCAACACGGTGGGGAACGTGGCTACAAGTCGTCACAGAGGGGCAGCCGTGCCATAAGGATTATTTGCAGATCCACTTCTCCACAGAAAAGAACCAAAACAAATGGCAGAAAAATTAAGTAAAAAAAAAAAAAAAAAAAAAAAAGACCTCTAAGATTAAAACAGAAGATACCAAATTTACATGCTAAAAGCGCTCCTACTCAGATTCAGGCTCTCCATGAGGGCTTATTTGCCTTCCCTGCACATAATATTAAACCATATGAAACTCAGTACCAGGAAGAAGGTGTGTAGGCTGAGCTATACAACACCCCCAAAGCAGGAAGCAGCGACAGCAGTCTGAAGTTATTTATTATGATGGCAAAGTGCACTAAATATATCAGTTGATCCTAAGGGCACCACATTTTGTCATAATAGTTTCATTCATACAAATAAAATGATTGACCATGTGTTGTGCTAGATGTGCCAGGAATTAAAAAATGTTAATCCTGCCCTCAGTGCACTTACAAGCACATAAAGGTGGTAGTTATGGTAGGGACAAGGCATTCGACTGTGCCTACAAAAGCAACTGAGTTCCTAGGGAGCTTAAAATAACTCATAGTTTGATTATTCATCAAGGAAAGGTTTCGGTCAGTGCAATCTATTTAAGAAGACAGGAAAACAGGCCATTTATTTTACACAGATTTCTATTCCAACTGTCTAAAACAAAACAGTTTTGCATTTTAAGCAAATTCTCAGCTCTCTGGAACAATCCCAACACCAAAGTTGTACTGAACGTATCACATGCAATATTTCATGATACATCATATAAATATAAACCAGCACACAAAAAAATTACATATATAAACAGAGACTAAAAATGCATATGTTAGTACTTACGAGTAATAAAACTTGAAATGGTTATGTTTTCCCTCGGGCAAAGTTTCTCCCATTTTATCCATTAAAAGTTCAAGAAAATTAAAAAAAAAATTTACATCCAACCATTCTACATACATCTAAATTACCCTCAATCTCTCACTAACAAAGATTTCAGAAAAGTAAGTGAAGCTTAACTTGAATTTAACTGCAAAATAAAAAGAAAAAGAGTTATTTTCCTTCCATAGTCAACTAAATAATTTGAGGAAAACAGTTTCATTAAACTATGAAAAAAAAAACCAAGTACAACTTTCATACTATGACTTGCTGTTTTTCACCCAAAATGATAATATGGGAACAAAAACATATGAGTCCCTAGAAACAGGTTCCTATAAAGCTACCTCCTTAGAAAATACTGTGGGCACTGAAAGATAGTTTTAATTCATTTAGAAATCACACAACAGCCTATCTTAATGTATTCCATAAAGTAAAATTAATTCTTGATTAGCTGAAAATGTTATATACTCTATAAACTTTGAATAATTCTAAAGCAATTTTGAATCTTTTCATCAACTTTCTAAACTTTTCTTCACAAAGTAAGCACATTATATAAGGGAACTAGGTCCTCCTCCAAGCCCTACTTCTACACTGAAAGGACAAGAACATACTAGGAAAAAAGCAAGTGTATGTTTAAGACCACTCAGACGAGGCTTGTTAGTAAACCACATCCTGATCCTCTCTCTAGGGTTATTTCTTGCCTCTCTCCTCAGCTCAAACTCTATGCCTTGGCCATCCATTCAATACCCATTTCAATCCCTTCAAGCAGCCTGCCCACGCTTGCCTCTGGCCTTTGTACAACTGTCTCATATGCCTGTCTATACTCAAAACACAAAGAAGATTATTCTGCTTTTATACACATTAAATATTCTTCATATTTGTATGAGCTTCATGATTATGTCAAAATGGCAAGATAATATTCCACTGCATACGGTGTCATAATTTCCAATTTATTCACTATTAAATATTTAACATTGGTTTTTAAAATATTATATAGTACATAATATTGTACTGCATATTAATTATATATTGCATATAATTATGTATAACATATACTATATATAAGTAGTAACATATTTTTTCAGATCATTAGATAACAGGGAAATAAATATCTTCATTTTGGCAAGCTTTTAATTCCTGGAAGAGTTATTCATATCAAATTTCCAAAGTGAAATACTGAGAGAAAATAATTTTAACATTAGCCTTGAAAATCATAATAAGCAAGATTAACATTAAAAATTTGTTTATAAAAAAATTCATAAACATTGGCCCTCATCAGTTTCAAAATACAATATATACACAAATTTCACCAATTACAGATCAATATCAGATACATGAATAATTTTTATGCATTCTTTCTTGGCTTTTTATTACTGATTGATAACCCTATAACTTTATTCAAGCCATGGACAAACAAACCAGGTATGAGACCCAACGTGTATCAAGTAGGAACTATACAGAACAGCTCACTGGTTAACTCAGAATACAGACATGCATTATAAACTTTTCTACTTTAATGTAGTCCCAAAACACTGACGAACAGTGACTTAACAGTGATTTATTATGTAGCTTCTTCCAATTTAACTTTTCAAAAATTTTACGCCTCAGTGTGTAAAGGAACACGCTGGCATTTGTCAGAAAACGACCTTTTTAAGTTTCCAGGAGTTTTTCATAACCCCAGTAATGTGGGACTTGATTATAAATCCAGGTCTACTTTTTTCACATTCTTAAAGCAAATAACACATAGTTGAAGCCTTCGAGGGAAGGCTAGGCTAGAAGCATAATTAGTCCATTTGCTAGACTGTCTTCTCCTTTCAGTAACATATATTAATACTTGTGCCTTGGGAAGTAGACATGTACTCTATTTAAAACCTCACCAATTCAAAAAACCAATTTTCATTTTTTGCTAAAGCCATTACATTGTTTTCTCCCTTAAGAGATGTTTCCAAGCCATAAGAGATCTAACCCAATATTACACATAGACATATTTTAGCATTATTTACTCTTTAAGATATTTTATCATTATTATTTATTGATATAGAAATACAAGATAACTTTGTTTTAGCAACTTCAGAGAATAATTTTTGGTTCCTTTAACACTGATTTGTGGAATTTCTAAGTATCTCATATCGTCACATGGCCTACCTTAAATATACATAATTATACAGGTGTCCATAAAGTTTGTGTGCAATTTAATATTTTTATATATTTAATATAAAGAGACATTAGACATTCTTATTATTTTCCAAGAATTACTTACTGAACTATTAATAATAACATGTAAGAGGGGGCGGAGACAAGATGAATGACTGAAGCCAGCTTTCCGCAGAGGCTCCCATCCGGAAGGAGAGTTAAAGGACAGAAATTTAGCAAGTAACCAGGTGGATTAGAGCTGCACCAAGAGAGAAGGTGGAAGAAGGCATATCAACCCCACTGAGGCAAGCTATGACCCAAAGGATACAAACAAAAGGTAAAAAATCCATCACCAAGTGTACGGGAGTCCCCTCCCCATGAGAACGGCTCAGAGTGCCCCACAAACAAACGAGCAGACTTCAAAGGTCCTCCCACAACACTCCACGGGAGAGACCCTCTAAAAACTGGACCTACCTCCCCTACAAGGGTGCCACGGCATTCTCCTACCAGGCATAAAACTGTATAAAACTGTATATATTCTCTACCTGCAACTCTGAGCTCCCAGCACTCCCCCCCACTCTCACTCTGAGGTCTGGAGGCCTGCCCCTCAGGAGTCCAGATTCTTGGGTGATTTCTTGAGGGGTGTGCACAGGGCCTAGACTGCAGCTGGTCAGTGCTGGCTCTGGGGCATGGGAGTGAGGAGAGGATGGTCAGGTGAGAGGGAACCACACCGCAGTGGCGGTGCCCCGAGGCGCAGAGCAGCAGCCGTCTTTTAGCAACAATAGGGTTCAATCCCGGTTATTCTGAAGCCACACCCCCTGTCTCCCTGGGCAACCAGAGGAGGCCGGACATCTACTCAGGCAGAATCAGTGGAAAAACTCTGGTAACATGAATAACCAGAATAGATCAACCCCCCCCAAGGAAAGATATGGCAGATGTAACTGAAGATCCCACATAAAAGATCTGGGATGGAAACGCAGGTGTCATGAGTAAAGGATTTGCCTGAAGTGATACCAGCCTGGGTGGAGCGTAGGGACTAGAAACGCACTTGAAGAGTTGGGAAGTTCCCAGGGTGGGGCTGACCCAGAGGACTGCTTTACTGAGCCTAAGACGCACCCGGCCCTCAGGAGATCATCAGCCTATAGACAAAGGAAGGCAGGAAGCTAGAACTGAAAGCTAACCGAATACAACCTGCAAGAGCAAAGACAGGGCCTGAGGCGCAGGCTCTGTAAATTCAAAACAGCTTCTCCTATGCAGAGGAATTTAGCAGGGACAGAAACAAATTCCCACAAAGTTGTTCTGTTCTGTTCTGTTCTGTCAGAAACATCAATCAGGGGTGGGGCTGGAACTGAGTGAACACCCCCCAGCTACCATCAAGGCCTGAGGTTGTCAGGCCTCACCTCCCCCTGCTAGATAGAGGCAGAGTGCAGCGGCCTGGCTGAGCAGAAATAGATTTCCTTGTGATTCAGACAGGTGCAAACGCCTGGAGTACCTGTTAACTACAGGCAACTGAGTAGAAGTCCTTTGGGACTATCAGTGACTGGGCGTGACAGAGGTACAAGATGGCGAAGGAGGCATCAACCTTCCCAGACTGATCTATTTGCTGGGTGGGTCCTCCTAACTCCACAGAGCACTGGACCAAGCCATATCAGAGAAGTCACCAGACTCCTGCGATCCAGTTGCCAAAGACCATTTAAACTCTCCCACCTGATACAGGTGCTGACTGAGACAACTGATTTGGACCTTTTAAAATGAGCCAATCGCCTGAGCACTATTCAGGTGGTGTCCTGGGTGTGTGGTTGTAGGAAGGTTTGATTTTCCTTTTCCAATTGTTACCTGTGGGGGGCGGGTGACTTAATTGTTGGTGTTTCTCCACAGCTGAGACTTCAACCCAGAGTAACTGTTTCACCAGGGTCGAACAGAGACCAGCT